>UCOJ01000559.1:0-86694 GCA_900474305.1 Cecidostiba fungosa
AAAAAAAAAACCTCCGCCGTGACAATGTCCTCGAGGGACATTGCCGTGACCAGGATTCGAACCTGGGTTACTACGGCCACAACGTAGGGTCCTAACCACTAGACGATCACGGCTATCGGAGGATGTAAAAGTTAACAACACGAATCTGGAGAAATTATCTTTCTCCGGTTACATTCACTTCGGACTTGCTCTGGTTTCGACAAGCTACAGTGCGTCTGGTGCAGTTCGTGTCTTTACCGACTCTAAAATATAACTCCGATCCTTTTCTTAATGCTACCGTAGTAATTTTACTAATTATTGAATGCAATTTTGTGATTTACAGTAGAATTAGCAAGCGAACTCATTTGCAAGCTCGCACTCATTTTCCATGTCGTATCCTTATCTGTGCAATCCAGACTCGTGATTATTTTTAGAATACTATCGCAAAAATGTACTAGCGTATTTTCTGAGACGCCGGAAAGAGTATCGCGTTCGCAAAGAAACTTCTTTCTACTTACACTCAAGCTTAAATCGCACATACCTTTAACAATTCCAGACAGCTCCAAAATCACAGGTGGCCGTCCGTGGAAAATGCTCACAAACACTCAAAACCAGCCCGTCACGTGCGAGTGTAGAAAAGCACTGCTTTCGACAACCTACGTCCATCTCGAGGTTCCTACAAAGGGTTCGTACTTCCCGCCTCTCGGTGCATGCGCACTTGGCCGATCCGCCCTCGAGAGCCAGCCCCTTCGAATTAGCAACAACGCGCGCGACTGGATAAGGCTGGCTTTGAAAGTGGTAAGGGGTGTCGCCTCGCATTGATGGTGTTGTAAGGAAAATAACTTGGCCTATGGATTACTACTGCTGTGGAAGAAGATTGCAGCGGAATGACGCAGCAAAATTTATGCGATATCTGGTCGTTGATGTAAAGAATCAACAATCAGTAAAAAAACTAAAGTAAATTGAATTTTGCTGTAGGTAGGTATAACTAAGCAAAGCATTTGTTTATACTGCGTCGAGTTGAAGGAAGCTACGTGTCAACGAATTAACAGCTGCTTTTTTTAAAGCAATCGGTTCTCCCCAGAGTGCAACGCACTTTAGTCCATTCACCAGCTCCGCTCAAATGAACGGTCCTGCTGTCAGTTATATAGTCTCGACGAGTGCGCTCCTATTCAACCTTTCACGTAACGTTTCCATTCTGCGCGTTTCTCGCAAGTTACTCATATTACAGTACAGTTGACACAAAACTGTTTATTTTCATAAAATTTTTTTCTCATCAGAATTTTTATCTTAAAAAACAATATTGCAATAATTTACATATAAATCAAGTGTAAATATGTTTCTTCTGTAATAAATTGAACTTTCAAAAGTTCAAACATTTTTATTTCCATCAACGTGCTCGTACCAGAAATAAAAAAAGAAGGCTACCATTTTCCCCCCTCGGTTGAACTAGCACCGCAGCGGTCACTTTTGTCCTCGTCTGTACCGTCGTCCACGTCCACGCAAAGCTTACACGCGCGACTCGCGCAATCGCAAGCTCGCGCCATAATCGTCGTCCTCGCGCTTGCGCCAGACCACAAGGGGTTGGAACGATCGGAGATCGCGATAGGCACGAGCCTTACTCGCAATGGATTATTGCGCGATGCCATCTCTCTCCCTCTTTTTCTACCCTGACGGGTAATTCTGATTTTCTTTTACGTTTTCAGTTGAAGGATGACACAGTGAAACTAATTTGCTCGCCTGATGGCGAGGTGAGGGATTGGCTTTTAAATGGAAATTGTCGCTGAGTTGTTGTTGTTGTACCTATACGAATTTTAAAGATCGATTTTTCTCTATTCTTAAAATAGTGTATATCTCACACGATGTTTTACAATATATTAAGGTCGTCATTTGGTCTCGAGTATTAGTCGTGAACGTCGACGAAGCTATTCCAATTTCGATCATCGAATTATACAAATTACAGGCCCTGTAAAATGAGCAAAGGACGCAATTAATTGGAAACATGATGAACTTATAATATGCATATAATAACTATGATGACCCACTTGATAATACACGGAAAAGCCCCCCGATATACAGCATGAATAGTTTAATAATTGTAAGAGAATATACCAAATGCAGAAATTAGGCTCGGTATATTGCGGGATTTCCAGCTCTCCGTTATCATATTTGATCAGAAAGTTGTAAAAACAGGTCATTGAAATTCAGAAATGGAACTTGCGTCTCAACAACGTGATGTACGTGTCCACAAGCGATAATAGTTACAGTACATAACGAGTGAAACAATAAGCCCTCGAAAGCCCCGCATGAAACTTTGATCCTCCTAATGTCCGCAAATAAATCACAAGCAGCCATCATCGTCCTCGATAACCGATCTCCCGCAGCAAAAGCTGCTGAAATATTCAGCTGACCCGAGGGGGACTAGATACACCTCGGTGAAATAATATACGCTCTCTGCCCTTTGGTAGTATAGGTAATGTTTACCCGCGCGCGACCTATACGCACCTGTCTCGCGAGGCTTTGACGTCGTCCGCGGGTGTATACTATTCTTACTCATCGGAGCATCAGGGATCGAGGTGTGCGTGGATGAGCACGCGATCACGGACTGGCTTAATTGTCACACTTACCGACGCACGTGCACCTGTTTAACTGTAAGCATTGAGTAAGCGATATTTGATTAGGGGTTGCTTGCGCGTTTGTAGGGGGTGTCTTAAGTCTGGTTTTCTGCGTTATGCGACGACACTGAGACGACTGAAAAAGTATATCTTTAAACTTTTTGGCGAATGCGTAAGAAATGATCGAAATAATTCTCACCGGGCAAATTGAAATCGAGCGAGGCTGATCTTTGTAAACAGCAATGACGTACGTCATAGGAGTAGAGATACGACGCGCGAGCCACCCCTGCCAAGGAAACACGCAATCGAAGCCGGTGTTTACGCGTCGAATCACTCGGTCGCGTGCAATTAGTTTCGGCCGACTCATAAATGCTGCAAGCTGCGCATCGTACGCATCGTAATTACCTATATACATCACACTGCAGCAGCAGTAGCGACTTGGCGGGTTGTGTGTCTGTAGCCATACCACGACGACACGTGTCCTTCTCGTATACGGACTATAATTATTATCGCGGTGTCTTGGCGTATAGTAGCCTTGAGGTGTTATTGTGCGCATCCGCGGTGGATGTGGAATTGTGGATAGATTAGATTGCGTGACGGGGAGACTGGCTTTGATTTGGATGGATGTAATGTGAGAAGTTGGCTGAATTCTGTATTTTTCATGCTCCTGCGTAATCGGTTACTGGACGTTGTTGACACAAGAATTATTATGCTATATTTACCGACGCTTACGTATTTCGATTCTCTAATTTTGTTAGTTGTGAAAAAATATCATTGTAACCACGTCGCAACCCTGACCCTCGTTCGCGCAATTATCCTGATAACTAAACGATGAAACAAAATGCCCATTCACCCCAAATTAGCCCTTGCCGCAGGTGTTGCCCTTTGCTTCCTGTATAGCTATATGTATACAAGGCTTGCGAACTCGTGATGAATAATTTCGATTCGATCCGTGAGCGGAAAAGACCGGAAGGGTATACCTGTAGGACTGGTTCGGTAACAGACACTTACGCACACATTTCTTCTTTTTTTTTTTTTAATACGTTGATTAACAGCTTACACAGCATCAATCGAGTAGTCGAATAATTTACTCGATAATAATAGGTATAAAGCCAAAGACGAGTATCCACGTTAGTCGAAGGGATAAGGCTATAATTTGCGCAGAATAAAATTATACATAGAATCGTAGTATGCCATATTATAGCTCAGCTATAAAGCTTTTACAGAAGCTCACGCTGCATAAGAAAGACAGAGCTCCGGGTAAAAATTAAAAAAAAAACCTCCGCCGTGACAATGTCCTCGAGGGACATTGCCGTGACCAGGATTCGAACCTGGGTTACTACGGCCACAACGTAGGGTCCTAACCACTAGACGATCACGGCTATCGGAGGATGTAAAAGTTAATAACACGAATCCGGAGAAATTATCTTTCACTTCGGACTTGCTCTGCTTTCGACAAGCTACACTGCGTCCGGTGCAGTTCGTGCCTTTACCGACTCTGAAAGTTAGCTTTTTCTCCTGTTCAAATGGTATTACGTATTCAATTTATTTTTAAATTTTAGTTTTGTAATGTACAGTATAAGAACGTGAAGAAAGATATCTTTCGCAAGCTCGCGATCGTTTTGCATACTGTTATCGCCAGTCTGGAGTTGCGAGCTACGATATTTTATTTCGAGAAGACACCGATACTCAAACCCATTTACGTAAAATTTTCAACGTTTGAAAATAAATCTTTTGTTTTTTGTTATAGCAGCTTAAAATTAGATCCAAATCGAATATTCTGATAATAATAAATAGTTTTCTCGTTATTGCTATAGTAACATTTTCAATATTCTCTGGTATAGTAATATTTTCAATATTTTCTGGTTGCTTTACTCAGTATTTTTTAGTATTAGACCCACTCGCATATATTACTCACTTTAAAAATAGCCTCTCATAGGTCCCCAACTTATGAGAAAAGCTAGTCCAGATTTGGACGACATGTGACTCCTTTCTCGTAGGTTAAATTAAAATATTTATACAAAATAAATGAGTAATAAATTTGTTGTTCAATTATAGTTAATTTCATACAAAACTGTATTTCATTTTATTAGTCTCAGTTTAAATATTGAGTCTTGCAGAAGCTCACGCTACAGAAGACAGACAAAGCTCCGGATAAAAATGAAAAAAAAAACCTCCGCCGTGACAATGTCCTCGAGGGACATTGCCGTGACCAGGATTCGAACCTGGGTTACTACGGCCACAACGTAGGGTCCTAACCACTAGACGATCACGGCTATCGGAGGATATAAACTTTAAGAGCACAAACCCGGAGAAATTATGTCTTTCTCCGATTACATTCACTTCGAACTTGCTCTGCTTTCGACACGCTCCAGTGCGTCCGGTGCAGTTCTTGCCTTTACCGACTCTGACAGGTAGCTCTGTACTTATAAGCTATATAAACATCGTCTTTGATTTTTTTTATTGCTTCCAGGGTGAAAAATAGTAATTTCCAGCAAGCAACAATGAAGAAAGTAATTTTGAAATGTTGTCTGGCTTCAACCCGAACTTAAGTGTATTTTTAGATGACGCTTACAAATGATGAAAAAAAAATAGTAATTGTTGTACTCTACTACTGCCACCCACGCTTTCTGTTATGAAAATGACCCACATACTTACGAAAGAGAGAAAAACTTTCCACTAATCTCATCGGACGTGAAAGTGCAGGCGCCAATCTGTCTTGATTAGAAAATTACCGGTCATCAAGTAATAAACGCGAGCTCATAGTGCGAATCTTGCCTCTGCAGAGGAAGACCTGTTAGTCTAATTTCGACACACTGTGCGGACACTGTATACGCAAATTACGTCCCCCGTAGTCTAATGTTAGCACGATGCCTCGCTGTATACTAATCGATGTTTGCGCATTGAGAAAGGAAACGTCGTGAGATAAATAAAATTGTACTTGAATTACACGGTGACCCTCGAAGGTTGCTTTATTTTCTTTTCTTGTCAAAATTTCTCAACTTGCAATTGTATCAGATAAAGCAAACTACCGTATATCCCAATCATGCGTGGTCTTGAAAAAATCGACAAGAACAAACAGCAGTACGTTTTTAAATTTCGTAACATTAAATGTAGTTTTATTAAATTTCTTGATATGTATACATGAGATTCTTAATCCTTAGACGGTGAATTTTCCAGTTAAAATGGATACTTTGAAAATGCAGCACCAGACTCTCCTTAAGCTCCACGGTTGGCCATCAGGCAAGCTGCGAGCTTGCACTTGTCGTCCTTAACTGGAATTCGAGCAAGAAGAAAAAAAAGCACATATGAGAATCTCATCACGTGTCACGTAAAGCAGCTTCTTTCCCCGCGGATAAATAAAGAAAGCTTACCTTGGGCCTTGCACGTGCTCAGGGCCTTTCCTAGCGTGTCGAGGTTCATGTTGAACTTCTGGCGAAGGGCGTCCTCGTTGAGGGATCCGTCGGCCTTCATCAGGTTCATCTTCTTCATCATGCAGGAGTAGTAGCAGTTCCTGTTCTGCTCCTGCTTCTCAGGTACTTTGACGTTCCTCAGACCGGTCGGGTATTGCTCTGCGGCAAATTTCAAACGTTCGTATTTTAATGATGGATTTATGTTACGAGAGTTGGCTATTGTGTGCTGATATAGCGTGGGATACTCACGTGGGTCGAATCCATTCTCGATAAGGCAGCCCTTGATGTGATCCTTGTTGATGTCCTTGATGGGGTCTTCCTGTTGTTATGAATATCGATATTTAGTATTAAAACGAGATTGAAGTTTGAGTTTTAGAATTAATGCTATTGTTATCAAATCAGCTTATTGAGAACGAACAGAGCTTTACGTGATAGTCAAAACAATAAATATAGACAATCAAGGCAAAGCTTGTAGAAAAAAGAAAAATGTGGAGATACTCACCGCGAAGACGCCGGCAAGGCAGACAGCAAGAACGATGACGACAGCCTTCATGTTGATATGTATGTATATAGGTAAGTTTGTCAGGTGTAGCAAAGGGGGTTGCTCTCGCTGTGACGGATTTCGCAGACTGAATGAGGCTCCGGCTGCTCCGAGAGCTTTATATACAGTCGAGATAATCGGCGGCTTGATGTTTTTCAATTGATAAATTGTAGTGTTGACCTGAAAGTGAACTCGCCTTTAAGCCCCCTAAAGTACCCATGATAAAGCACGATAATGCCTGCTTAACAAACAAAAGCTCTCGGTGTGTTGCCTCTCTCCCTCCGCGTACTTTTTTTTACCGCCTCTGTGCAGTATACCAGGCCAGCTCCGCACATATTGGCGCGAATAAAAAAAGTTTCCGCGTCTGTCGAGTGTCCGAGGATATGACTCGTTTATTTTTGGCTGATTTGCAGTATGTTCATTATTTCCGCAAAGCCATAATTCTAATTTTCCATAATCCCATAAGAAGGCAATGAAGTCAGCGTCAAATTCTCAAAAGCGCCAACGCGACGTCCTGAAGAATGCCGCATGAAAGGTTGCGCCAGAGCATAACAGTAGCGCGCTTTACTTTGTACTCGAATCGTGCGGCAAAACTAGTTTTCATGAGCGCGAACCGGTAGAAATGCGCTCTTAATTCTGCGGCCAGCCCCGGTGAGACAATATCATATTGCCCTGCATTAAGTAGATCAAAACGTTTTGTGTATACTTGCTATACAAAGGTATTTTGAATGCTTGTGAATCGGCAATTTTTTCATCAATTTTTTGTTCGAGTGTTTATTCCGTTTTTCAATAACACAACGCCTTTGCTTTGAATAAATAAAAGGCTCGCAACTGAGACTCTAGAGCTTAATTCTCGAACGTTCAAATGAGCAGCGCAGATTCCCATGGTGAGCATTATTAGGCCATGCGAGAATGATGCGCTTAAGTAGAGTAAACACTCTCTAAGCATCGCTTCGCACTGCGGACACTGATGATTGTTCCTAGTCAAATCTCGGCCTCCTTCATACGATAATTTACGTCTATCGCCGACAGCGAACGTTTGCTCTTCTTGCTAAATTTTAAATCGTCTAGACGCTACTTTAGTAGATTCGATAATTCATCCCGTATACTCAGTTATTTACGATATTTTTATTTGGCTGACGCCAAGTCTGAGTAAAATTGCAGCAGAAATCTTTCGTTATTTTGCGAGTCCGCATTTGTTTATTACGTGCATACCAACGATTAGCATAAATCTTGGCTTATGTCGACGGAGGATAAGAAGTGGAAAATTATTAATTTAATTAAGACCAAGCAACATTGCTTTTTATTCTACAGACACGTACGTTTCCCTTCTTTCATAAATCAACGTGTTCGATACCGCTAATCGTGCTGTTTTCTCATATCGAGCGTGCAGTAACAATTTTTTTATGCCAGTGCGATAATCGCAACATTGTTGCCTTAACTACAAATTATTCATTGACTAGCGCAGTACGAATTTTTTATATATTTAATAGAAAGCACTTGCATTATAATTCGTACACCAATTATTCACAATAATAATACATCTACGCCAACAACTCCAAGTATTAAGGAGCAGAGAAACAACAGTTGAAGCAAACAGCGATAAGAGTCATAGCATATCGTTAAAAAAGGAAAACTCTGCCAGCCCATCCCTCGTCATAATAACCATAAGCGTGAAAGCCCGCGAGAGTTGGAGCAAACTTTCGTATCGTCCTCGTGACGACTTGATGAGATAACTTTGCGCCAAGTCCCGTGACTTTGTGTAACGCAAACACACGAGGCGAAACACATATCGCATCACGAATTAGGTGTGCCTATATACCTACCTATACCGCCGCGGCACGCGACTGTCGCGTGCCGCCGCGTGTGTATAGGCTTACACCTGAACTTTCTTCGAGTTTATACATAGGGATGGTGCATATATACGCGATATGCAGTTGGGGCTAATTATGAGGCGACGGAATCTCGCACCTTCGCGTTGGCTGATGCATCGTTCTGATGTAGATTATTAAGCTTGCTTGGTTTTTATTATGCTTCTCGTGTCTGATTTTTGGGTGATGTATCTGTAAAAAAACAATGCAAAAAAAACAAGCTTTCGCTGTAAGTATTAAAAAAAACAGGGATAAAGAAAGCCTTGGCAGACAATCGAAACAAGCAAACATCATGTAGTATATATTATAGCCTCAGAGAGCGGAAGTGCGCGCAAAAGAGAGGTGGAAATTTTGCGCATCGCCGCCGCCAGTAGAGATCACGCGATGATGACATCAGACCAAACAATTCTGCAATTGGCTATACGTATACCACACAGACCGGTTACTACCCCATGCGCCCGGTTCGCGATTGACTTTCTGGGCTAGTGGACTGATACACACATACGCATGACCGAAATTAAGTGCTGACCTCGAGAGTATGGCTGTACTTTGCGGTGATTTTTTAATTAAGCCTGATGCGCATCGAAAACAAGTGCGACGCTTCGTCATTGCAGGGATCAAGGATACACTACATGTTTTTCAAAAACGATGTAGAACGAAGACAGTCTGTGCGTATATGAGTCGTTATATACTTTGTACTTTATTTCAACGATAATTACAAGGTAAGAACGTACCGGGCGATCAAGTGCAATTAACCACTTTTCCAGAAGGGTTAAAGATCGAACCCTTTTGCTCTATTCTCATCGAGAGACCATCAATTACAGCAGCGGCGGACTCGTCAATAATTAATAAACTGCGTTCCCTCGACGCGTATACGCAGAGCTACATATACCCTTTGGAATAGTCGTTGCAGAGTAATTAGCCTTGGCTAAAAACAAAATTACACGGCTCGTTCGGCGCGTAAACGCGTCGGATGACTCTCGGCGTAAAATTTTAACGAGGAAAAGCTCGAGAGATTCCCCGTAGTAGCCCGGTACGACGAGCGAAATGGCAAATCGATGGGTGTGTATGCATTATGCAGCTGTAGTCCGACAACGATTTTCCTATATTTCCAGCCCCGAGCGCGACGATTACGAGCCGATCTGATAAGCCGGCCGTAGCTGCGCAGGTTACTCGAGCTATGGCGAAACTGCTGACGAGCTTCTCGGCACGAGCTCTTAATTTTTTTTTTTTTTTTTTCTACGACTACTTTATAGTCTTGGTCATAAACATCAAGAAAGAATATCGTAATATCACTATCTCGCCAAGAATCCACAGTCGCAACTTTTTGTAGAAGCAAAAATCAATTTTCACTAAAGTCGCCAACTTCAAGTTCGTCAGACCTCCGGCGGCGCTATCATGAATAGCGGCGTCGATCAAAATTTCTCCTCGCTCGAAATGTGTTATAGTTAATGTAAAATCCAAGTCCGGATCGAATCGGCCGTGGATACGATGCAATGTTCCGATCAGGAGAACACATCGTCGGACGAGGAAATCCACGAGGCCATCGACACTATCCTCGCGGAGGATCGGCGTGAGAAATTGGCTAGAAAGCGCAAAATCGCCGAACGGGAAGCTACTGCTGCTGCTGCTGCTAAGGAATCCGAAGAACGTGACGTATTATCAATGATCTTCCTCATTTCTGTTGTTTGCGATTATAACCTCTTTGGGTGTACTGATGCGTATTAGATCCCTAAAAATTGAAATCCTGAAAATGATCGCATCTTCCGCAGCGCAGTAAAAGGCGAGATCCCTCTGCAGAGTGCAAAAAGCGTCACGTCGGAGTTGAGAAATCGAGAAGATTCTCACTGCGCGTGATGGAAGCCATGCGCGCGCTGGAGCGACGAAAGGAGAGAAGGTCCGAGTGTCCGGTCTCCAAAAGCTCCACTACCTGTGAGATCGTCAGTTATATCGATAGGAATTTCAGGAACGACGGGGATGTCGATGCGCAGGTCCGAATCGCTCTCAAGAGAATCACTTGTCAGGGGTAGTTGTCGTCTTCTTTTGGATTTTGTACTTTTGACTGTGTAATACTGCAAGTACTCAAGATGTACAATATGCTTTGAAACCATTTAGCTTCGTGAAGTGCGATGGAAAGGACGCCTACACACTGTTGGGTCCGTTCGCCAACCGGTTAGGAAAAGCAAATTTGAGTCATTCGACGCCCGATTTGACAAACTGCCAGAGAGATTCGACGAGACGTAACGGCCGATCGAACCGCAGCACTCCGAGGTGCAATCGCGGCTGCCAACGCAATCAGAGGTGCAATCAAACGGAGGTTGATACATATAAATTCCGACATTTTTTTCGACTCCGCGATGATGATCCTTTAAAATGAAAACCGCATCGATTCTGTCAGGAGAGCTCGGAAATAGATCTGTCGATCCCGTCAAGCGTCGAAGAGGACATCTTTCGTCGTAGAATCGAACGCGACATCGAGAACTTGCAACAGACCTGTCCTCGAAACGAAACTGATGACGCCGAAAACGCGACGTTGAACCTGAGCTGTGAGCGACGGCTGCGAAATCCACCAGCACAGGTTATTAACGAAGCGACAAATAGTCCGGCATGTGGCAAGGATAGACGACAGGGCAAGTGTCGACTCAATCGGAGCGTGACTGGTAGTCCGAGGAACCGGAGGTATGTGTTCGCGGATTTTTTTACTCCTTATTTTATTTGATATAAAAGTACTTGTAACCGCATAATCAGGACTTTCAAATTCATAAATTTATAAAATCGTTCAACTTCTCAACACAACGTCTGTTCCACCTAGTCCAGCAAGAGAAGACGACGAAATCGTCGGCGCGATCCACAATCCCGCTCGCGAGATCGAAGCGGCCATCGGCCTTCCGGAGTTTGCAGACGACGGTAACGACGACTACGAACCCATCGACGTCCCCGACGAAGAGGACCAACTCGACGAAGACGAGGACCACGATGACGGAGACGACGGTATTAACGAGGTCGAGGACAACCATGTGCTGCAAGAGCTGAGACAGGCCGGCGACGGTCAGATACCGATGGACGAGGACAGGGATCGGGAGCTCAGGAGGTGGATCAGAAACTGTAGGAGAGAATGCGAGAGACGAGCCAGAGAAGGACAGGATCCGGCTGATCGTGAATGAGTTTGAGAATCGATTTGAAATTTCGACGATACGTGTAAACGCGATTTTCGCTCAAATATAAGATTTTATTTTGAGAGACTGTGGTTTGGACGATTTTACTTTATTACTGCGACAACAATTTTTTAACAATGGATAACTGCTAAGATCTACTCCGTTTGCGCGGAACGTCGTCTTGGTCGTCGGAGTCAGATCGTCTCTTATTCTTACGACTGGATTGGTCCTCGTCTCGGTTTTTCTTGAAAAGCTCCAGATCCGAAGATACTCGAAACACTACTCCGTTCTTATCCACCGGTACCAATAAGCCCAGAACTGTGCCAAAGGACAGAACTTCGTATATGCACTTCTCTATGCTGTTGTTTCCTGTATACGAAATATCAAAAGCGCGACAAATATTTTGAATTTGCATAAACAAATAAAAGGAAATTTTTTTCAAAAAAAGCTCTCACCCGCTTCCGAGGGTAAGCTCTCATACGGAAACTCATAGCTCCTCCTCTCATCCTCGTCTGCATCACCGGTTTTCAAGCCCAGTGCTTTTCCCGGTGAAGCGTCGGGCTTGCGGGAGAGCTTTCGCCGTTGGAGCTTACGGAATTGCCTGGGGGCGCTGCTTTTCTGGTTGCACATCATTCCGCGGTTCGAGGCGCGCTCGAGGAACTGGTAGACCAGCTCCGACACCGTCGGACGGTGCGTCCGGTTACTGCCCAAACGACCGCCGGCTTTCTGCATCGATTTTCGTGGGATTCTCGACTTGGACTATAAATATTCAATTATTGTTCGTCATTTGCAATACGAGTTATACATTATTGCGCGTGATTTTAGGCTAGGCAAGTTTGTCGTGTTAATAAATTGAATCATCAAATATCAAAGTATGATGTACCTTTGATTTTTGGGTACCACGTCCGCGTCGTGGATTTCTTTTCTCAATGTATCTGGCTTCGTGACCCGACTGAATCCTCACGCGCTTTTTACCGCCTTTTTTCGGAGCCATGGCTGCACCTTAAACTCGTTGCGTAATTTTTGTTACCAGTAAACTATGGCATAATGCTACTAAACAAACTATTACTTTTCAATTTCGACATTTGGGTCAAGTGCCATTTTGAGTAGAAAATAAACCTGAAGTTTTCTGCTTACGCGAAAAATAATTTTGTTTTCTTTCGAATGCGAAGCTTTCAATTAATTTTTCTTTTTCAACAATTCTAATTGTTATGCGGTATATAAATACATAATTTCTAACAATTTTTTACGTTATTATTCCAGATATAATGAACTTTACACCGTTTGAATTTTTAATTAGCAGTTGATATGGATTTTCCAGAAAACGCAAGCTTTCATTAATTAAGTATCGCGCAATATCGTCGCAATTACAGATACTATATAATATAGCAAAACAATCCACTTTAAAACAACGCAATCAATAAAAATGGAATATTACACAAGAGCCCGCAAAGAAGCGAGCGAGAGAGAATGGTTAGTCACACGTATAAGTACACAAAGCCCATAACTCTCAGATCAATATTTCTAACAATAGAGGAAGCCGCTAATTTGCATACTAAACACACGAAACTTACTAACAAATAAGTTTCGAATAAATGTCAAGTGCGTCGCTGCAGTCGCCTTAACGTGTTTTTAGCCCACATATTCCACATCATAATATGAGTCAGTCTTTATCGTCTGCTACGCCGCGACGTCTGTTATTTTTCCGAGTAGCGTCATGGCGCCCCTCACGATCACTACTGTCACAACAAACCAATTAAACGCATAATGTCGAACAAGGTAAGTATACTTACTTGAGCACACGAAAATAATTTCGCCATTAATTAAGCCTTAGCCTCAAGTGCGACGTCTAGGTTAGCTCGATTTTATCGCGCGCGAGTAACCTAGTTCGCGGCCACAATCAATGCTCCGCGGGCTCATGAATTTTTTAGCGGTTGCGTCGATGTAAGTCACGTTTTTCAATGTTACGCTCGTTGCGTGTTTCAGGGTGCGATTAAGAAGACGACTACGGAATCGCGAAGCCACACGAAGAGTCAGGATGTCAAGAAGACCAGGTCGACACGTGCATCGAGTCAGGATGAGGAGAAGGAAAAGAGAAAGGAGCCGCAGATAATCGATGCCAGAGCCTCCGGAGACAGGAAGAGCAGAACCGGAGCTGGCCTGGGCAAGAAAAATGTGTTGCCGGATAAGAATCCGGTTAAGCTCAAGCAGCTCAAGCAGAACGGACTGTCCAGCTCAAAGTCGAGCTTCGATGAGTCAACTTCTGCTGCTACGAAGAAATCAGTGCCTTCTAAAAGCAAATCAGAAAGTTCTAGCAAGACTACCGCTACCAAAGTGAAAAGCAGTGCTTCAAAGACTATCAAAGAGAAGGCACATGCTCAGTACAGTGAGAAGCGGGGAGAGAGCTCTCTTTACGTTCCAAAAGATGCAGCTGCTAAGCTGAAGGAAACAACTTCATCGGAGAGAACGAGGAGCAAGGAGAAATCATTGATGCTAAAAAGTTCAGAGAAACCTTCGACCTCTAAGAGTTCGGAGAAACCCTCAGCCACCAGAAGTTCTACTAAAGCTTCAGCATCAAAAGCCCCTGATAAATCACTGCCAAGACGTTCTTCGAAGGAGAGGAAACGATCCAGAACATTGAGCCCAAGTGAGGTCAAGGTTTTGCATTCAACAAATCAAAAAGAAAAATCAAAGCCTAAAAAGAGTCAAGAAGAAGATACAAAGAATGCAGAGGAGAATGATGAGTATAACTACGAAGATGATTTTGAGGTAAGCTAAAATTTGATTGATCAGTATTGGGTCGTATTACTAATGAGTATTTTTTATGCAGGAATATGAATCAGATTTTGAGGAATACCTAAGTGGCTCTCAAATCGATGAGGAATCCGACAGTTTACCGGATTTAGATTTGGAACCCATTGTATTACGTACTGAGGAGAAGGTTTGTTCAAAATTATTCAACAGTTGTAACATATCTTATATTAGAAAAAATACACATAAATCCATGTTTGCAGAAAAGAACAATCAACAGTGCAGATATTCGGACCAGACACGAAGAAGAAAGCATGTTGGATTCGGGGCATTATGAATTGACTGAGGCAAAGAAAAGAGCAGCAATGGTTGAGTCACTAATGGCAACTAGAATGAAAACACCTCCACCTCCACCAGAAGTTAAAGATCCAGTTAATCATTCCTATAGGTTCGCTATAGTAAACATAAAATATCAGAAAGAATAAATCAACTTCAATATACATCTTGGACTTGCCTCATTGTAGCCTTAAGTAATTTATTGTTAAAATAGTCTTTTTCGTGATTAACAGGGAGGAAAAGCAGTCTGAAAACAAATCTTTGCCATCCTCGACTGACGAAGGATTCGAGGATGCACGTTCTGGTGATTTTACAAAATCACCTCCAATATCACAAATTTCCGTCTCGAGTCCTAAAAAAGCAAAGGTAGAGAGCAAAGTCATTGAGGAACCGCCGAAAATTCTCACCAGAGGTCAAGTTTTGATGTCTATGATCAAACTTGACACAGTCGAATGGTCTTTGTATGAATCACCACCGATATCATATGAAGAATTCATTCGAAGTTATGGAAAATTGAATACCCAACAGGTGTGGATTCTTACTGTTCTATTCTACAATTTATATCGAAAAGATGACGCATAAAATTTCTCTAATATTCACTAGATCTCAACACAAACAAATGAAGATAATCTCGATGTAGAAACTCAGACCGATGCAAGTGAGGTTGAAAACAAGTGGACACAGTTTCCAATCAAGTGCAAAAACTACTTAAAGACGATCGAGGATGTGAGATTGTTTAAAATTGACCAAATGGGTGTTGGCGGTGATAAGCCCGATTACAATGTATTGTTAACTAATCCATTATATGATACATTGAAACTTGATGAATTCTTGAGTAAAGCTGGAAAGGTCGTGCTAGCTTTATTAGAAGAAAAAGAATCCGGAGGTAACATTCTCCAAAATGAAACGCATGAATTTCCGTTTAGCGAAGGTTTCATCAAGCTGTCTGTTGGTTCGTTGTCTTTTTTATGTGGCAGACAAATCAGTATACTACACTATTCAGAAATCAATAACAAAATTCTCATGAGCATTCATGCTCCTGCCAATGAGGTAAGCTTATATTTCTGTGCTCACCTTGTTCAAGATATTAAGAAACTTTTTTTAAACGATTATTCTTTGCGCATTTATTTTAGAAAATCGAACCTTCGAGTAAGCAAGATTACATAATGGATTCCTGTATCGGTTGCGTTTGGAATGTAAACGAACCGTCAAGACCAATCAAACTTTTTTACTCGCAAAGTCCCATTACGGCCTGTTGCTTCCATTGTACAAATAATAATATTGTTTTCGCGGGACTTCGAGATGGGTATGTAATAACTTACACGTAACGCTTGCACTCGATGTTACTAGATGTTTATGAATCACAATTTATTCTCTTATTATTATTTATAGAACCGTTTGCCTTTGGGATTTACGCGAAGAGGAAACTTGGCATCAAAAGATCGTAGACAAAGTCAACGAAATGGACTGGATCGTTAGAACACCGACCTACACAACGGCTGGAAATTGGCAAGTCGAAGCTCATACGTCTTCTGTAGTGGCTATTCGAATCATCTCGAGATTGGGACAAGATGAAGCAGAAACGCTGAGTGAGAAATTCGTATCGATTCAGATTTGCACTTTAGATGAAGAAGGACGTTTAATTGTTTGGAGTGTTTTGCGTAATCTGAGTACGAACTCGGACGATCTCGGTTTAACGCAGTGGGGAAAAGTGAAACTAGTAAAAAGCCAAGAAGTGCCTTTATTCGTAAAAAGGAATGAGATGAACGATATAAAGAAAGAATTCGTCGACATGAACGTCGATAGCGTCGATAGTAATAATTTGTATTTAGCTACTAATGACACCAATATTTTGTACGCGAATTGTATTGGAGGAAGAAACGGCACACCGTACTATAAAATAAATGAGATGGGTAAATTGCTGATTAACATCAAATGTTGAATTTATGTAAACTTTGTAACTTACATTTAAAATTGACGCGTTTTGTAGATTTCTGTGGCACTACAACCTGCATCGAAGTCTGTCCTTTCAAACATTCTTATTTTTTTGTATGTATATAGAAATTCATAAATTGACGATTTGTTGACATTATATTTATATAATTAACAACTTTTTTATATTCATGTACAGGCTGGATGTAAAGATGGAAGTATCCGATTGCATTCTCTCAATATAGAAACGCCACTTTTGAAGTTAAAAGACGAAGACAGCTCTGCTGGAATCAAAACCATTCAGTGGTCAAAATCAAAGCCATTAACTGTCTATGTTTTAGATGAATATTCTAGGTTTGTTCTGCTTTGATCAAGATTCGTAATTTTGATCATTTTACATAAATTAAATATTAAAATGAATTTTTCAGAATTGTGGTTTGGGATCTAAGTAATAGTGATATCCATCCAACTATAACAGTTTCGACGAAAAATTGGGGCCATGTAAAATGTATGAGGTTATCACCTTGTAATACGAGTCGCGATATGTTGAACCAGTATATGGTATGTAAATTACAGTAAAACTACATTAAAATAGTACAGTACGCCACAAGGGAACAAAGCAGGCGAATCTCGCCCGAGCGCAGCGAGTGTGACAATAAAGACGAGGGAGAGTCGCCTTGCGCTTGTGTGGCGTATACTATTTTTGACTCCCAGGGGGCTAAAATCAACTTCTCATGCATGTTTTGCGGGTGTAGAGTGTCCCACTCACGCTTAGGGTGCATCTTATTTTAGCGGATGCAAAGTAAGCATTTTGCGCCTGCTAAAATAATGCGTGCCCTAATGCGTGGATGCGCCCGCTAAACAAGCATGAGAAGTTGAATTTTACGCTCAGTGGGTCAAAAAACAAATTTCAACAATATTAATAAACATTTCGTGATAAATTTCAGGCCCTTGGAACTGATACCGGAAACGTGGAGGTTCACAAATTGAAAAAGGATTTCTACTTGTCGCAGCAGGATGATTTCCTGCAAGAAATGAACACGTTTTTACGATACGTTTCAATTTTGTAATTCTGTACTTTGTCCACTTTCGTAGATCGACGACAATCTTATTTCGATTCCAACAATTTAAGACTGTAATTCCACTTTCAAAAAATTCAAAGTTTACTTGCACCAAAGACCTAGATGTACGTAGATAGGAGATGGAAAGAGTTTTTCACTTTTATTGACTTTTGCATAAACTCAAAATGTTAAAGTAGTTTTAGTGTGAGATGTATTAAAAACTCAAAAAATGATATTTATCATTGAAACATAACCCAAAACTAGTCACACAAAGTAACAATTCCGTCCAAAGTTGTACTTCAATTATGCTATCGTTAATACTATACTAAAGTAGTATCAATATTTAGGTAATATTATCGATATTGAAGTTGTGAAACTACTGCGAAATTAGTTTAATTAGCATGAAATGAATATTGGTTTTATATTTCCCTTTACAATTGTAGTAGCAGTACGTTAATTTCTGTATGAGTAGAAATTTTGTTATACAACTGTTTGTAGCGCATCTACTCAATTAGAAAAAAAGTCAACTTGTATAATGTGATTCTGATTAAGTATTATACTGTAAAAATAAATATTTCTTGTAGATATTTGAATACATAACCGTTAAAACAAGCCCGACTTATTTTTAATTGTTCTACAATGTCGGTATCAGTATCAATAGTAGTATAAAAACAGGCGAATAAGGCTACTATGCAAAACCGAAATCATTTATACAAAGAAAGACAACCGATATGCAATCATTTAGTCAGCATTTTTACGACGTAATTCAGAGTAAAGCCGATTGCAAAGCTTTTTAAAAAATGACTGTTGAGGACATCATAAATGCTGGAAATATCCCGGTCTCCAACTCATAAAGGCCATCAACGAACTAGTTAAACAAAATACCTTTATTTTTCATAGACGTCATCATACTAGGCTCATTGTCCATTCATTTGGGTAGGATTTGATAAATTGCTATCAAGTATCATTGTAAATAAAATACTCAATTTTATTACAAGTTAAAATGTTTATTATAAATCAAAGCTTACACGTTATTTCAATGAATAACAATAGGTTGCACCTGAGAGCCAGAACACCGCCGATTAAGTTCTGTCATACAATGCAGTGCAGTTTTAGCATCACTTTCAATTAAAATGATTTTTACTTAAATCTTTATCCACGTAATAATATTTCGCATTGTCTCGTGAATAATGCATATTCTTATATTTTTCGTAGAATCCTTATAGCTTATCACAATAAAAACGGCTCTCTCCTTCGTCTAGTATTCTTTTCAATAGTGCTTTTCATTTTTCCAGCGCAACATCTTATTTTTTCTCATCTTCTCGTCGCACACATAAAATATCGTCGAAAAGATTCTATTCTTTTAAAGCTTTGAGCGACATGTGAAAATTTAACTATCTCACCATAAATATATATGCCGTAGGCATCTATATCTTATGCACACCATCATTAGGAATACAAACCGAAAAGTATTTGTAGTTTTTTAACTCGAAACTTTTAGAATGATTTACTGATATCAAGTGATACTTTTTTCTTGTTTGTTAAATACGAAAAGAAATAAACGTCGAGTCTATAATATAAAAGTAAGCTGGACGTAAATAAAATTGCAGTGGCGCAAAGCTCTAGTTGATGAATTTATGCTTTCTCATCATAAAAGTGACTACCTATAGGTACATACAAACTAAAACTACGCGTGACCTGGTCAAGATCAACTATTGTTAAACAATTCAATCAGTTGGATGTACAGATTTGCTGAAATTTAACCATTACTTTTTGCATTAAACTACATAGGCATAAAAATATTGTCATAGGTATATCGATAGTTATGCAAAAATTAAGTGAATCATGAAGAAACAAATAATAGTTTAATAAAATTTTGTTTTTATTTTAGGTTTTTAAATATAAAACTTTTTCGTGATAGTACATAAATTATTAAAATATTATTTCAATATGTGTATATAAATGTCTTATTAATCTTAATTTTTTATATAACAAATATATATGTAATGGTTAATTTTCTACAATACATTTGCCCAACCCATCGAACTTTGCTACAATTAAGTGAAAAACAATGACCAATCTATACGTGGACGTTAAAACCGCGTTTCTTCATTTTCGTAAATAAAACGAGCCACACACTTTCAAAGCAATAGCTCCATAAATTATCTATTAAATCTGTCCTTCCACTCTGTTCTGTCTTAGTTTCACTCGACGTCAATCTGGGATTTTTCTGTCGGAACGCGTTTCCAGTGCTTTATACCCCATCACACGCTTTGTATTATGTACAAAAAGAATGTGTTTCACGCTCGGCGCGATTTCTATTTAATGAGAAGCTTCCATCGATACGCTCTACGAATAATTGGAACAATATTTGAAGGAAATAATTCGTAGGCCCGTAAGCTCCCAGGCACACGCATATTCGTGAGATATACCGTAAATGCACGGGTCTATTTTTTTGTTTGTTTTTTTATTAAGGAACAGAACGCATTACTATACTCAATTACCTTAAAAACAATTTTCTTTTTTAGTTTCCTTTAATATGCATTTTATTTACTTTTAGGGTAATCTTTGATGCAGCTCCAAGATTTGAGAAACTTTGAAAGAGAAAGGCAGTCAAAATATTCTACATATCATTCTCCTAAGTATTTATATTTAACTCGACTTTATTCAACTGTTTCAAAACTAGTCGGTATCTTGTCTAATTTTTAAACTTTATTATCAAAAATCGATTTGATAAACATATTTCTTTACCTTTTTCAACATCCAATGTAAAAATATCTCATCAAATAAATTTTCATATATTTTTCAAATACTTGTGTCATTCCTAAACTTCTCTAGTACTGAATTGTTTTTAAGTAATTGCGTATTTATGTCCCCGCCGAGGACACCAACAAGTGACAAACTTTTTTCCGATTTTTCAATATAAAGCAAGAGAAATCTAGCCGTAGAAGCGCACATTTTTTGCGTCACATAGATTTGACTATTAAATTACATAGGCTCAGATCAGAATATATACTAATTTTCATAATTTTCTTTTTCCATCAATTTTATTGATAAATTTTCCGAAGATTACACAAACTTTCTTTGTGCATCGCGCTCAAATTTTCCAACGCCGATATCACGCGATTGCGTCCGTACGATAAACCGGGGAGAGTCATTCTCTCGCACCATGTGAAATAAATAAAGAATTGTGTATACAGTGGAATCACTTAATAATAATAATACGTACAAGATTTTCTCCTATTCCTATTACTTTTTTTCAACTTTTTAGTACGAATGCGAACTGGATAGAAAGGCTCGGTATTATGCGCTACGATCAATGTCCCGCTGAGCCCGATGAGCGCGTTGGTGGCGCCTTATTTCCTAACCAACTCGTTCATCGAGTCAAAAGCATATGTAATAAATGTACGTATGTAAATAAAAAAGGACAGGATATCTATCAAATACTGACTCTCTCTCTCCATCATTCTCGCAGAATATATAATGCAATTCTCTCTTTCTCGCCATCGACTGGATCAAAAGTTCCACCCGACTCTACAATTTGTCTTGAAGCACTTACTTTTGCACTTATTCGCTGCGCACTGGTTGATTCGCGGGATATGTGTGAGTGTCTTAGCAAAACGTTGCTTAGAAAAACAACAGAGCGATACATGGGGCCGGGAGAGAGTTCGCCAACGTATAAGGACGTTAAAACATCATATAATCAGCCTTGAAAATTTCTCGCTTGTAGCATGTGTGTAATCATCCATCCACCTGAAGATCTCCTGCCGCTCTGTCGTGTTTGAATTTTGTTCTTTCTCAAAGAAGCCGCTGGAATGTGCCGGTGTGAGTATAGCGTGAGTAAGTGTGAGAGACGATAAACGGACGTCACTGTCGGCGTTTCGTTCAGCGATTACGGCTGTTTGGAGCCGAAACGTCGTGGAGTCCGGGAATCGTGGTAATGTGTTTAGTGGTGGTGGTGATGTGGCTTATCTGCAGTTTACTGGGCGCGAACCATATGCTTGCGGTCCTGAAACAGAAAGAGGATAAAACTTTTTTGGCTAGTGATACTTCAGGCCGATAGTGATGAACCTCGTGTCTTTGACGATTTGATTTTTTTTTCGAGGACTATATACGTTTATATATAATGATAAGTTGTCAAATGATGAGATTTCGAAGGAAGAGCGCCAAAGATAGTATTTTATAATAAAAAGAATATAATATAAATAAGGCTTTGTTTTGATTATAAAAAATTAAAAATAGTTTTTTCATTTTGTTATGTACAAATATTACTTGACCTCTTGCGGTTACTTACATTTCAAAGACACGAAATTGGCAAAGCAGTCGACATTGTGTTATTTAAAGAAAGTTATTACAATGGTAAAGATATTTGGATAGACACAATGACAAAAAATGCTAATTGGATGGAAAAATTCTTTTTGTTAATGGTATTACAACACATTGCAAAAAACACAGCGGAAGCCAAAAAATAAGTTAGCAAATAGAATGACACATTTTTTCAAACTAAAAACATCGATACAATAACAATCTTTGTAAACTGGTGAAAACTTCTCGATATGTATTTACTTTCATTCATTCCATTCAATGTGAAAATTATTCAGACTACATTTATTACAAAATATAAATACAACATTCTCTTGACTAACGTAAGCGTCGTAATTATTGACTATGAATCAGTTACATTTTATTTTTTTCAACATTTACTCATTGATCTTATCATCATGTAAATCCAAGAGATAGTTTCAGTGTAGTCGATGCATCGTCAATAATAGGGACATATACAACTTGATATGTACGTGTAAGAAACGTCAAGCCTAATGCTTACAAAAATAAAGAAAACGAGATTCCGAAATGAAATTATGCAATCTACTGTGTACGCACCTTTTCAGTTAGCCCAGACTCACTGCTTCGATCTTCGGTTAAACCCAACAATCCACAAATTTGCTTTTTTCTTTAGATTTTTTTAAAGTCTTTTTTGGCTGGCATGTGCCTATCTGCCTATATACATACGAGTCGTATGTAGATACGAGGGTTCGAGTCACAGAGAACTTGAGGTGACGGAACGACAACAGACATTGACGGCAAATACATCCAGGGTGATTAAACATAGGTATATGTACTCGTAAATGGTGACGTTAAACACAAATGCGTGCGAGAAAGAAATTTCAACGTATAATCCTTAAAAACGCTTCTATGAGAAGAAAAGATAAACATTGTCCCATTTATTTGTATTTACTTAATATACTTAACATTACACTAAGGGTAGACTACACTGAAATAATCTCTCGTCTTTATAAAATAATTTCTAGTTCAAAAGATAATACATTATGATACGCCTTACAGGTTTATTTGAGAAATAACAATAAGAAAGTATTAATTCGTGTTAGTTATGTCCCTTTGTTAATCGAATTAGTATAAATAAATGCAGAATCAATGAAAGACTGTGAATTTTGTAAATTTGATCATAGCTACCAATAACATAAAATATAATTCATAAATAGTTAGTGTAACAGTGTAATAAAATTGTATGTATTTATGTGTTATTCATTAAATAGTAACATTATTTATATAAGACACTCAGTGTAGTTCACCCTTAAGAATACAGACAGAAGGAAAAGAATTTTAAAATATACAGTCAGTATATTTCATAAACAAGTACAAGTTTTACAAATTTCACTATCTATATTCTTAATTATGCGATTTGTGTAATTTGACTCTTTGTAAAGTCTTTCATTGTCTTATATCACGCAACTAATATATTTACATTTATGCTGCAAGGGCCATTGGATAAGGCATTTCAAATGCGCTTTCATAAGAGGCTTGCACGATATATATAAACGATCCTTCTTTATAAAATAATTTATTCATCCATTATAACATTAAGGCACTACTTCGATTTTTTATATTTAAACTTCGCGGTGTATAAATCATCATGTAGATAAAACAAATATATAGTCGGTCCGCAAAATCTAACTCCGGGAACGGCATATACAACAAACGCATACAATCGTTGTTCTACCTATAGCGATAACACAATAATAATAATAATAATAATAATAATAATAATAATATTCGGTGCTTTATAATTAAACAAAAAGAGTGAAAAAACAATTTACTTTATATTGTACAGAAAGAATAGGCTACAGAGCACCTCGAACTGTTTACGCTTGTTGGATTATGCAGAGGAACCAGAGAGACAGCTATCGACTCCGTGTATAGCCGATCATAGTAAAATAAACTTGCATATTATGCCATAAAAGCGAATTATTTTAATATATCGACAAAATCAAAGTCATGTTTATCATGAATTAAAAGCACACCATTAAATGCAGCGGTGTATTCGAGATACTCTATAGTTTCATCAAATGTGCGCAGTGTAAAAATTAATCGCGAAGTAATTGAACTGCAACCAAAATTTATTCATAATCGAGGTGCAAACTCTCCTTTCTTCCATAATACGATCTTCTCAAGAGCACAATCAATCACATCATATCTGCGGTAAGGAACGAATTCACTCGGAAGACTTCGATCTTTTAGGATTCGTATCATGTATTTAAAAAAAAGTAATAATCGCTCAATTTTCGATAACAAAAAGTAAAAAAGAAATCCGCGTGTATCGAAATAAAACATAAATTTAAAAACGCCTTTAACAAACATTTTTCCCTGTAATTTACAGATTGACCGTCTTAAGTATTTTAAATGCCTCTTCTACTGTGCGAAACATATACGGTATATTACGATGAAAAATCGTTTTCTCTGTGATTCTGTGTCTCGATGGTTATCAAAACGTAGAGTCGCAGACTCATATTGCACGAATTCTCTCATATTTCTTTTTCTTCGTGGGATGAAAATATTTTATCGTCTCAAGCTCGAGCACAACAATTCCACATCTTAAAATAGTTTGAGATCATTCTATAATAATGATCCGCTGTTTTTGTATATAGGCAAATATGAGAAATATTCCTGCGACATTTCGTGATCCCGCGCGATATTACATCAAGCTTGAGATAGCTTCTCGGACTTGTCATGTCCTACTTTGAATATTTCGCCAAGTTTCGCCAAGACACTTGTGCTCGTACAAACTATCGCGACATCTGTTTTTTACCAAAGCGAGGAAACTTGTTCAATTTCGACAATTACAATTACTACTGTTTCAGGTACATGTAAATGCGTAGATACATAAAATATTACAAGTCACAAATGAAAATGATTCTTAGTTAATACTTTTGAACATGCAGTGATTATTATACTATTATAAAGTTATTAAAAATATTATGCACTTTCAGCTGCAGTGCTGTAACAGCATCGTCAGCTATTACAGTAATCAATAGAATAATGTCGAATAACTTTCTCTTTCGAAAGTTGAACTGTTTTGATCACCTGGGAACAATCTCAGTAGTTAAGTGCAAATTTTCTGTTCTGATCAAGAAACCGAGAAGTGTGCAACTCTATTTTTCGTAAACCAACAAAGCACGTGCGATGACGTGACGAGTTTCCTCGCTTTGGTTGCCAAGCAAAGCAACTGAGCGAACCGAATACTGCGAAGCCTCGACGCGACGTGTATACGGTTGGATTAAAAAAATCAAAATTTAAGTTTGAGCAAAAATAATAACGGTACAGTAATACAGAACGAGATTGGACCATCCCCTACGTGGAGTGATTTAGGCCCAGAACGTGAAAGATCTTGTTTTTAAAACCAGGTTTGTTAGGACTAGCGTCGTGATGGCCGGGCTGTCCTTCGTGCATCAGCGCCCTTTGAACCAGTGGCATGGAGCCCTTTTGAGTTGCAGATCGGTTTGAACATGTGTTGTGTGTGCGGTCCCGAATTCATCGCAGGAGGGGAGCCCGGACAACGAAACAAAGAAACAAAAAAAGAAAGAAGAAAAAGGATAGTAGACGAACTAATGGTTAGGTTGCTTGTATGGTGGTGGTGCTGGTGGTAGTGGCAAAAACGTGTGTTTCACTGTGTGTGTACTTATGTATATGTATAATACTCTTTTTTGTACTACATGCATGCAGTGCGATAGATATATAAACTATTTATACTAAAAAACGATATTACTGATACTGACATCAAATTAATAATGAATAGTCAATAACTTAGATGTAAAAAAAGAGTAAAGGTTATTGAAAAATGCTCTATACATGTATGAGGACGAGAGGGTGTGATCGATGTTATATGATACCCGTGTTTTTTTATCTATCGCCGACTACTCACCTCGTCGTGCTGCTCGTGCTCGCTGTTGCTCAGGCTCGTCCTCGAGCCCCGGCGATTTGAGCCCTTCTCGTCGCCAAGGATCTGCGCGACTTTCGGCTGCTTCACCAAGTCCAGTGCCTGCGAACAAGGCGAAGAAACAATTTTAGTGAGTTTTGTCGTAGTATTTTAGAGGAAGGATACAGACGAGTGAAATTTAAAGGATCATGCTGTACGACAGTTTTATATTTTACAGATACACGCATGCTGAATGAAGAAGAATAGTTTGATATCGAAGAATACGGTACACGTTAAAATGGTGAATTTGAATCGAACCTTTTTAACAGTACATGAAATGTTTGATAAAATTGATCTCCCAACGAGCTATTATAAGAGATATTATAAAAGAGGATATTACACACAACACTGATTATATAGAATATAAAAACTAAGTTAAACACATCAACGGCTTGTAAATAGACTGCTCTGAATTACACCGCTTAGTCTTCAAAAGGTTATATTATTCAAGAAGTTCAGGGCAGCTTATTTTAAAAAAGCATGATATGATAATTTCAAATATGCATGCTTATATCTACAAAACAGAAACATATCTGTTCATTTATAAGGTCGATTATAACCAAATTTCATTACTTCTTAGTGTTTACCACAAAAGCTAACGAATAACGTTTAGACAACGATTTCATATTTGACAAGTTTATGCTTGATTGAAATCATATTTTTATACGCAAATACCACATCAAAACAGTCTGACAAATAAAGTAAAATCCACAACTTTACGAATTTCACGTGTCTGTAATCCTCATTATTGAAATTATAGCTCTCATTTGTAGTAAAATTTCACAGTTACCTTATAAAATTTTGAAAAGTTAATAATTTATTTTCGTTATTTGCTGATTTCTTCCAATAATTAATGTCACTTGCGTAAAATTAATGTCAAATCAATGTTGAAATAAAATGTGATAAAAATAAAATAAAATGTTCAAATAAAAGTTAGGAAAACTATATAAAAATAAAAAAAAAAACAATTCAAGGAAAAATAATGTTAATCAAAGAAAATTAAATAAACAAAACTACAATTGTACGAAAACAGAACTAAGAAATATGGTTGTGTTAAGAATTATTTTACTTTCATTTGTTTTTTATCTTTATTTAAATACCAATATATTCGACTTGTTTTTTTTTGCATTATTTCGTTGTAACAAATATTCCTTATGCAGTATTATATCGACACAGTTTTCAATCTTTATAATTTTAACTCTTGCATAGTTTATTTGTTGTAATTAGGTACGCAGGCCTTATTACTACATATATATATATATAAATTCTTGCAATCAAGTGGCGATATGAAATTACAAAATATACAAAAATCGAGCAATCTCGAACTTGTAACACTGAAAAATAAGAGTTCGAAGCATTCTAAAACGATGTGGAACCTTTTCGGACCGTAATAGTAATTTCACAATAGTGTCTCTTAAAAAAGTGTCGCAAAAGTCCGAAGAGATTAAAATGCGATGATTCTTAGAACGTATTACATGGAGCACACATTCTGCACTTTCACATTTGGCTTGTCACTCACCTGCTGGACAAGCTGCTTGTAACAACAAAAATGGAGGCATTTTTCGTTAGCAGACATTCGTATCATCATACAGTGAATATAAATGAATGTTTTAGTGTTATGGAAATTCAAAGAGCGAACTCAGTTAATTCGAAATCTTTAAATTGAGAAGTAATGAAAGTATTAGTTAGACTAAGAATAAATTATAAAGCAGACTCTACCTCTCTTCGAGATCGAATTGCACAATCCTCCAACGTCTCGGCCGCCTCGTATTTGCCCTGTCTTCGATACAGTGCACCGAGGTTTCTGAGGGTAGTATTGAAAGTAGGAGAGTCGACCTTTGCCGCTTTGTGCCAGCCACCATATTCTCCGTAAGGAGCGTTCTCCTTATTTCTGTGTTTGTTCTCCTCACGCTCTTCTGCTAACTGTTTTAAAATTCACGAGAAATTAATGAGGGTAGCTTGAACAAACACGAAATAAATTGAACTCTCTAATGCAATGATAATGTATCTACCTACGTACAATATAATTTTGAAATAAAAATGGTGTGAAGAACGTGTACCAACGAAAAACGTGAGTGTGAAACCGAGTTAACTTAATTTAGACTCGATGTTTTCAGATGCTAAAGATTTTTGCTACTGTATGAAATAAAAAGCAAGGAATAAAAGGAACGCGATCTTACCTGCCAGATGGGCTTATTGTCACCATCAATAGCACCGAACTCCCTCTCATGAGCCCTGGTTAGCACTTGCTTGTAGAGCACTTCGGCGTCCTTGTACTTTCCTTGCTTGAGGTAGCAGGAGGCGAGATTGTTTTTCGTCTTGGCGACGTTGGGGTCGTCCGGGCCAAGTTTCTCCTCGTAGATTTCCAAAGCTCGCTGGTAGTATTGCTCGACTTCCTCGTACTTGCCTTGATTCTGACAGAGCAGGGCGAGATTGTTCAGTTGCTTAGCAACGTCCGGATGATCTCTGCCGAGAACCTTCTCACGGATCTCCAGTGCTCGCTTACAGAGTGGCTCGGCTTCCTTGTATTTTCCTACAGTAACAGAATTCCGTTATAACCACATCATAAATCGATTGTACAGTTTACAATAATAACGATCAAGATGATATATGAGACGTTTAGTTTATCGGCACTGAGAGAGTGAACGCACCTCGTTTTCCATAGAGGACGGCGAGATTGTTGAGTGTCGCGGCAACTGCCGGATGATTTTCGCCGAGGGTCTTCTCCCTAATGGCGAGAGCATCATTCAAGAGGTTGGCTGCCTCCTTGTATTTGTTCTGGTCGCGGTAGACAAGCGCGAGGATGTTGAGCATCGTCGCGACGTCGGGGTGATCGTGACCAGAGGTCTTCTCAAGATCCTCGAGGGCTTGCTTGCAGAGGGGCACGGCCACCTCGTAACGGCCTTGGCTGGCGTACTGGATCACCAGATTGTGAAGGGTGCGCAGACGAGCCGGGATCTCGTATCCGGCAGTCACTTGCTGGGCGAACTGAGACGGAGGTGTCGGTGACATCGCTACAATGGTTTGAATAAACACGATTAGCTTTCAGCTTACTTGTGATTGTGAGCCGCAGTGTCGTTGAGAATGCGTTCAGGTGTGTGAAATTGCTTCTGATGTTTACAAATTTTTTCATAAAATAAGTCAAAAGTTAACATCTAGATATAAAATTTGAAAATTACATAATATCTACAAGTATTCATAAAATAACCAACGAAAGCAGAAGTGAAATTGAACAGTAAGCGAATATTGTGCAAAATAATACATTTTACGTTGACACTGCTTGTCTTACACAAGTCTATATACCATTTATTATATAGACCGGTAAATTTTGTTTCTTAATTTAAGACTAACATTACTTTTCAATCCTTTTTATATGTACAACAAAAATACCCGTAATCACCAACTACGTTTATATGATTAACCCCATACACCAAGATCCTTATAATAAAAGACACCAAGAGCAAAAAAAGTGCAATCTTTGGAAAAAGTGTGTGTATTCCGTGACAAAGTTAAAGAAAGTTACACCCAGGTCATTCACCAAGGACACTTAGAAGATAAAAGAAGGGCAGCGACTACATACACTTACTGTTTCGGTCTTCGTTTTCGTCATCAGGAAACAGATCGACAACTGGATCGTCCTTTGGCCGATCCTTGGCGTTCTCATCATCCGGCTGTGGATCTGGATCGTATTGCCTCATACTGGCCATGAATTCCAGGTGCCTTTTCTCTTCTTCTAATTGTGCCACCTAGAAAATAATAAAACTCAATCAATTCAGATACAAGATATTTTTAAGAGCGCAAATCTGTATGTATATTATAAGAAATTTTAAGGGATCTCAAAGTATATTACACAAATCGACGTCGTATTCGCTGACGTTCGAAGTTTATGTTTGTAAAGGCACAACTGTGTTCAGCTTAACTTGGTCTTTGGTCCCCTTAAATTCATTAGAGCGAATCTCAGAAAAGTGCAAAGGAAAAGTACTAACCGCCTGTTCGCTGGCCTGCAGCTTCTGTTGTGTCCCAGCGAGTTCATCCCTCAACCAAGCGTTTTCCTGGCAGAGCCTGCGCACCTGAGTCCTGAGCTTTTGCTTCTCGGCCTCGACCATCTGCAAATGGCTGGCCAGTGCGAGCATAACCTGAGCCTCGCCCAGACCCAATTCGATCATGTCGATGTTCTTCGAGATGATGCTAGCCTTGTCCCTGGCCGCGGGCGCCTCCTGCGACTGCAGTCCATTCAGCAGACCCGTGTGCTCGACTCTCAGGGCCTCGAGACCCTGGGCCACCGTTCGGGCGCCCGCCACTATCTCCTCCTGCGTCATGGCCGTCATTCTACCGATGTGTTCGATTTTTTTGCTGAAAATTCGAATTTTATTTTCAGAAATTTTGTCACATCTCTATGAAGAAGACGCGTCTCAAGTAAACACTATTGGATCATCCTTAGGTTACGCACGTATCGGTTAAAATAAGACAGTTTTAAAAATAGCTTCGAACCGATCGATCCTATAAAAAAAGCCTCCTCCACCACCACAATGTCGTCCCACATTGCGAACAACCCATCCTTTAACAACGATCCATAACAATGCAACGAAAACACGATCAATACTTCAAAATCGCACTACGCACGACCACCGTTCTTACGTCTCGTCCCCTTTTTAACACCCGCGACACACTTCCACAACACTTCAGCCCAAACTCCTCATCCCCGGAAGAAAAAGCACCTCGACCACGAGCACGTCGTCGTCGCCGGCGGAAGTACCAAGTATTCCTCGAGACGCACAAAGGGATCACGAAAAGGAAAAAAAAAGGGGGGAACGACCGAAAGTGTCGGATCAGACGTAGTCTCTCAATCGAGACTCGAACTTACCCCATGTCACTAGGGCCGCGTCTGGCTGCTGCGAATCGAAAACCAAAAGGCTCACACACCGCCGTCGGCGAGGGTGAGCAGCAGCGCGACCGGTATATCGTCAATAAAGTCGCGCACGCGCAGTTCTGCTGTCGCATGTGGTGGGATGTGTACATGGGAAAACTAGTGCGGAGCACGTGAAAATTCGAGAAAAGCGGATGGAACTGGAAAGCGCGATCGATGCCGCGCGACTGCAGAGCTTAGCTGCATTTTAGGAAGGATGATTATTGTTGCATTGACTGATATTGATCCGCGGGATTTGTGTACGGGTAATTGAGAATTGAAGTTGATTCGATTCGTCAGATATCTTTAATTCATGTACTTAATTAGCCTCGATTGGTTGGGACGTAAACTTTTCGAGTCGACGACATCAAGTTCGTCAATACTGAAGCAGAGTTAAATTTAAAATCGAACTGTTCGTCTTCCATAATACAGTAGATATACGTACACTAATTGAATCTGATTACGAGAATTAAGAGTGACATCACAGTGTCTCATTTTAGAAAGTGACAGACGTAGGAATTTATAAATTCACAAAATTTGAAATGTCTTGAGGATCTTAAAATGTATGTAACGATATAGAATTTCCACGAATATCGATCGTAAGCAATAATAAACACACCGCTCAAGGGAAATCGACAGAACCGTCACTCCACGCGTTCAGCAACAAATTTATTTCACACACGAAAGCATTTTCAGCTAATACCATAATTTTGAAATCTGATTCAAAGTGTCTTTACAACCAAACTATTTTAATTTAAAAATTAAATACTTATTCACACAATATAGCGTTATAAGGTTTTAATTACAAAATTACCCAACAAATCTTGAGCGTTACTAGCAGGGTATGCACGCTGAAAATTCTTTGCATAAATCGGCAAGCATCGACTGGCACGATCATCATACTCTTACCGCAGGATCTCACCGCATAATATATATATATCTCTCTCTTTCTCTCTCCAGACGCGCCTTGACCTCGGTTAAACCACCATCTCCTCCTCAGTTTTCTTTTACTCCAAGGCGTATAATTTCACGCCGAAGCGGAAGGACAAAGGGCCGCTGCTTGTTATAACCCCTTGACGTCCTTCTCCTTGATAATCCGCCCGGACGAGTCTGCATCGCGTATGCATTGCGCTGACTTTTTTTCGCGTACATTATGAAGAGTCGCAAGCGACAAGTGCCTAATTGGCTGCCTCTGAAGAATGTCGTCCCGTAGGATATCCCGCGTGTGTGCGCATTTGCATAGCGCACAAGAGGAATTTACGAAGCAGCTGCTTCTATGGTCGGCGTTTTCATTAATAAAGCATCGATTGTCGGAGGACTAAAGATAGGCGAAGGTATACACGAGGGATCGGTTGAAGGGAAGCGCGAACTTTATTTTTATGTGGAATGTGTGCGCGTGTGTGTATAGTCCTGATGCTACCGGGTGAGCTCGCCGAGTGATATCGCGATGGAGGATCAGCTGACGTTCAGCTGACGGCGTGAAATATCCAATAGTCGAAGGCTTTGAGTGATTACTCTATACTTTCCACGTTAATTCTGACTCGACCCAGGAAAAGTAATTGCGTGTACGCACTAATTATATAAATAATTTACAACGTTTCAAAATTGAGAAAATCCAATTCAACAACAACGGGTGTATACTATATAATTACGAGGGGTGACGCAAGGAAACCGCAAAAATCTCTGGCCACCCGAGGTGTCGACATTTGAACTTTAATTAAATTAAGGCATTTCGTAACGTGCTCAAGTCGTAAGGGTTAAATACAAAAATAGACATCCTTGAGAATGTAAACACGCGAATGAGACGACAATGTTTGAAACAATATTGGAAGGAAAAAGAGCAAAAGGATGCGGACGTCGAAGCAGCCGTAAAAAAGCAATAAGACTGACTGAATGACTTGTTGGACGGCGGAAGGAGCGGTGACTAAACGACGGAAAAAATTATGTAACCTTTGTCGGCGTGTTTACATCGGATAGTAGATGCAGTCATTTTTAAACTCGTTTTGTAACCTCTGCTTGATGCTCATTAGACAATTTCAACTATTCATAAATTACGGAGTCTAATTATTTTCATAAATTAATCCAGTCGATCGATTTTCCCGTAACGAGCAATTAGATTGTTTGCTCTCGGCATCCACGTTAGCGAAATGAAAGGCTGATGCTTACTCCGGATATTGCGGTTTCGCGGTACGACTGCTTTTGTGTCTTGTTTTTTTTTACCCCGATTGCACAAAGTGTTGTAGTTGTGCAGTTTGATTTGACAATAAAAATGATGTGGTATTAATGTTTGCCTGAGAGCTGATTCATCATCCGATTTTGAAGTTTTGTATCAGGCAATAACCACGGGAAAGCCTTTGTGCGCGACGATGAAGCCGTTGCTTAGTGGGCATATATAGTATTAGATTTACATAAGCCACTAAAGCTGCAGCTTAGTTTTGAGTTTCATGAATAATGCATGCGGTTTTGGACTCGTCTTTCTCCGGACAGGGTGCATTACTTTTTCAATAAAAACTTGAAAATTTAAACAAGATTGAGCTGTTGTGTAATTTGAAGCCTACGACTGCCAATATCGGGAGATATTGGTAAAAAGATTGCACGAGAGCTGTCTCGAAACCGCAAGTTCGGTATACCCGATATCGTAAAAAGGACGACACGGCAGAGGGACAAACGGAAAGCAGGAGTTGACAGATGATCGATAATAGCACAAGTGCCGAAGTTGGACAAATATGTGCGAAAAAAGTGCATCCTGTCTGCTGCTAAAGGGAAATGCTGCATGCACGAATCAGATTCACACTCGATTGAAACATTTCAAATACTCGTTAAAAAGTCATATTTTTTTAAAGCTAAAATATTCAAAACGCTTTCAGTCTCCAACGCACCGAAGGTAAACATTATCTCACACCGCTGCAACCTGTGTCTTCGGAATATAGCTTCCCCCAAATGAGCATTTCCACGCGCTCCATTGAACCGAACGCTTCCACACAAAATAACAGGTGCGTGTAATTAAAGCACAACAAACGCTCGTGCTTTTCCTCCGAATCTCCGCTGCTTCCCACACGCATATAATAGACCGCCCAGACGATCATTCATCTCGTGTCGTCGAATACCAATCTCACCGACGTTATTCCCACAAACGAGTATTATTTTCCTCCGCGATAACGTACCGTCCATTGAATTCTGGAACGGACTTTGATGAAACCCGATGGGAGTGCATTTTCAATTGAAACTATATATATGCGAGGGGTGAATTATATGCCGATGGCGAGATGTGCGTCATTGCGACCTAACCTCTCGCGATTTTCGTGCTGTAGGAAATTCTAGCTTAACCAAAAATCGTTACTAGACACTTTCTCCTGCTACTTTGCACAAGTAAACATAACCTCGTTACTCGACTTTCTTTCCTTGATAAATTTGCATTCCATAGTCCAGTGTTAAAAAGCAAGAAAACAACGTGACACTAATTTAGAAAAAAGAAGGATAAGGCAATTACACACTCTACAGCTATACTCACATTCTGTAAGCATTCAGCGTCTTTGACATATCCGTCCTACCCATTGGTAAGGCCGCTTCCTCCTCTAGCAAGTGTAATACCAACAGACCACTACACTAAATCACGAAAATAAAAAAAATTCTAAAATCTCACTATCCAGCTATCGATCACACCGTCGTCGCATATCTGCACACGGATGCGTCCATCCACCACACACGCACGTGTGCACTAAAGCTCCGCAGCGACGCCGAACGCGTCGAACGCCGTACTGGCTTCTCTCGCTCTTCCTTATATTCCTGGGGGCCACCCTCGCGAGTCGGGGGAGTCGCGCCTGCGCACGATTACGCCCCGTGTGTCGTACAGAGTGTTATACTGAGTTGACGTAACGATTGGTTCAGTGCTTCTTCAGTCGTCGTTTTTTTTTTGCACTCATATATCGTAGTAGTGCTGATGGTGGAGTTTTTTTTAATGATGGGGTTAATGACGCCAGAGGGCGCTGTCTACTTTTTTAATTGAGGCAGAGGGTGGGGTAGACATAGGTTTTGGTTTTGTTTCGTCTGGGCTGATGTTTTATGCACGAACTGGAGGGATTCCTTTGGGGGAAGAAAAGGGTGGATTGGCAGAGTAGAGAGGGATTTCGCGGTGCAGTGAGGTGGAATTTTTTTGAAAAAGGCTCCTCTGATTGGAGCTTGATCGAAGCGACGCTCGTCCTGAATTTTTAACAGCTCTCCCTCTCTTGCTTATACTCGAAAAATCCGTTTCCTTCATTTTTGATGATGGCGATGATATACGTAACTAACTACTTCCGCGTTTTCAAAAATCAAAGGGTCAACGGCGCTAATCACAACCTGACTCCGGACCAAACGGAAATATCGAGGCGATAACCGCCGTAATCTCGGCTAAGCATCGTAAAGAGCCTAATAACCTGTGGCTGCGTCGGTGCGCCGAGCTAATTGAGACACGGTGATGCGCTTCAGGTGTGTGTATGTATAGCATACATCTTCCGAAGAGTCAGCCGAGTAGAAATGTAGGGGTCCCTTATCGCGGGATTCGCCTTTGAAGAGCGGCCCTGACGCGGCAACTTTGTTCGTTCTAGAAAGAGAGAACGAAGTAACTTGAGGAGTGCAGAGTGCAGGTGAGAGACGCGTTAATTTTCCCGACGCCTGCGAGACAATGGCCGAGTGTTTGTGTCGGGGAAAGCTATCCGTTTTTCTTTCTGTAGAAATAAAAAATTGGTACTATAATATAGAGAGTATATAAGCGTAATTCGAAAGACTTTTCGGAAAAAAGTAAAATCAATACAGGTAAACTTTACATCACGACTCGTATCCACCTTCGTGATCTAAGAGTGCACACAATAGCACAACTCTGTCATCGAGTTCTCACATTCCTCCTCTTTTTATCTCGACTCTCTCTCTCTCTCTCTTTCTCTACTATTTACCGTAAAGAAAAAAACAAACATCGAAAGTCAAAAGTTTTCTCTCTACGTAAAAACGTAAAATTGAGATGCATATATAATAAATTAAAATTTCGAAATTACTCAAGCCGAACAATAATAAGCCAGACGTCGAAAAACCTGATTAGACAAGGACGAGGCGATGGAGAGTCTATATACACAGCCCACCTCCTGGCGTCTGGTGAAAGAGGAGAAGTGGGGAGATAGAAAGAGACGGTAGAACTGCCGACGAATCGATGTGTATATAGGTATATGCGAGGTCGTCTGGACCCGATGATTCACCATCGCGGCTCTATACGTCACGCACTTTATGTGCCATGTGCGCGCGCCTGCCTGCCTGTCTGTCTGTCGCTAACTAGCCGAGCTGATTTTGCTCATAATTTTTTCGTACGCCGTGGATTTAGATTATTTATTTATTTTTTTGCAGTTTTACTGCTGATTAAGCGTATAGAGATCTAGTGCGCTATCTTAATCCAACGGTGTGCGGCGTAGATGAATAATCGAAGCGGTAAATTTCACAGTTAGCTATACGGAGTCGTGAAAATTTTCTATGATTTTATGGCTACGCACAAATGCTATTCCTACGCAGTGTCATAATCGCTATCGAATTACCAAGTATCGCGCACTGCAGCTGCGGCGGTGCGTGCATGCGGAATGCAGATCTGACATTTAGAACCAGTACTCCTTGCGCCTATAGTGTCACAGACCATAGCAAGGCAAAGGCTGCACTCGATTTGCGTCTATAAATAAACTCGTGGACGACTATACGCGACGTGTCTTTCGCGAATTTTTGCGAGAGAGAGATGGATTGTATATTTATAGGTTGAGGGAAATCGCGGCGATTAAACAATTAGCCGACCCTAGGAGAAGAAAGAGAGATTTCGGAAGCAAGAAAAATACTTTCTAAAGGATCGTACAGCCATACATCAAAGCTCTCATGGGCTGCGTGAAAGTCGACTCTGCTCCAAATCAATTTTTCTCTTTCTCTCTCGTCTCGAAATACATCTATGTTAATGACGATCGTTAAAAACTTGGCTTCGATTGATAATAAATATATCTAATCGATTAGACAGACATTTTTTGCAAAAAAGGTTGGCTTTCTGCGGAAACAGTCGCAAAGTGAAAATTCGATAAATCACTCGCGAAAAAGTAGAACTTTATCCGCATATAAGTAATTGTATAATTGCATTTTTCTTATGGGAAATCGGGAATTGCGTGTGATGCCGCTGCTGAAAGTTCGCCGCATCCGCGTAAACTTTCATATACCCCCAAGGAACAATCAGAACGAGTCGGAGAGAAAGATGCAACAGAATAATTTTCATTGGAAGCTATCGCTCGAGCTGTAATACAGGATTACGAATTTCCCGAAATCTAAGGAATTTAAATTGGCCTATGAATTATTCATACAGGAAGTATTGATAATATTGTGAAAATCTAAAATTGAACCTGGAAGCCGTATAATTCTATAAATAAGCAAGGCAAATCCGACAATCGCACGTCTAATTAAAACCGTTACAAGTGCAGTTAAATATTGAAGTCCATCCATATACGCATAAGCAGGTCACCGGTAGCGACTATATAACGCGCCATTTTTCAGGTGCATCGAATCCCATTGGCCGATATTATATCACACACAGGCGCCTCGACGACTGCCTTGACGTCGAGACAATGGGGATCGACGTGCGTACGGAATCGCAATTACAGACGCTCGCGTTAATATTCCTGGCGACTGCTTCTTGTGCTCCGGTGAATGGAGAGTTGCTCCTGCAGGTGAGAGAGAGAAGAATAAAAAAAAAAACAGTTACATAGGTATAAATAGAGCGGGAATACAATGTCATGGTCGTGGGACTATTATTGGGTGATGGATGGTAAGGACTTATGGCGAAGTGATTGTGGTTGATTGATGCTGCTTTTGAGACAGTGCTTGTATACTATGAGTGAATATCTATATTGAAAACGATTTTATTGTACTAGCTGATTAGATTGCATTAATTTGAATAAAGAGCCTCAATGATGATAATCAAACTTGAGTATTAAAAATCTGTATTTCAAGAAAGTATCTTGTAATGAACACTGACACGATGAAGCCAATAAAAGTGCAATGTAAATTGGATTATATAGTTCAATTCTAATTCAATTATTCAACTGTGATCAAAATATCTTGATTAACTTGAGAATTATGATTGGATATTAAAAGGAATTTTCTGTGCCCAGTTTTAAAAAGTTCAACATGTGCTATTTTGATCAAACTACAAATGAAATTATAGATCTGAAAAACTTTGTACAATGGCGTACTGCGGCTTCTCAGAGCTGCAAGGCTGAATCAAATGCAAACATCTATTTTTAAGAACACAGTCTGATCAACCTTATCTCTCCCAACATTGTTTTACCATCCAAAGCCCAAAAATTCCATCCGTCGCCAAGTCAATCTATCCTGCGCAGAGCAAATCCAAACACTTCTTGGCACATTTCTATCCTCAGCCAGACAAACCAGAAAAAGTGTCAGCTCCTCTCCCACGGCAGAAAGATGACAAGCTTCTCTTATTCTCTCTGTCTCTCACCTGGCTTCTCCAAGTCGCTCGCGCGGGAACGGTCATGGTCAGTGGTTTTCCGTCACGGTATCGCGATGACGCCTCGCGGAAACCGATTAAAAGGATCAACTTCCGGTCGCACCTGCCACAGGCGTGGCTGCTGTCTCTTTTCACCGCGAGCAAAAACAGCCGCGACCTTTACTCCCTCGCCATTCATCCAATGCATTATATCTCTTGTCTCTGGAGTAAGACTATTTGGGAAAACTCACTCTTGAGAACGGTCCATGCAGGACAATCCTTCCGGCCGAGGTGTCTGCTCCCCTCAGTGACTCATCACCCTCCTCTCGCTTTCGTCCTCTTCTCGTGTCCGATATCCTGCGAGCAGAAAGAAAAATGAAAGATAGAGACGACATCGTCTAGAACAATCGAAGCATATGAAGATAAATCGAGGACAGGGTATAGCACCTTCCGCGAGACGCGGGGACCTAACCTAACCTTGAAAATGGAATTTCACGGTTGGAACGTATATGATGTGTGTGTGTATCAAACGCGATTGAGAGAGAGAGATTCAAGTATGGAAAAAGAGTGTCGAGAGATAGAGACGCTTTTCCGCCCCCGTGAAAATTGAGGTTAGGATAGATTATACACCTGCGTGTGCACTGCTGCTCGCGCTCTCGCTCTCGCGCACAAAGGAAAATCCGACAACCGAACTTTCACGGTAATGTGCAAGTACCTATGTACAGCCGCGCGAGTGTACAGGCACACACTACCTACACCTCGTCGCCGTGACAGAATGGACTGTAAGATGGTGGCGCGAGCGAGTCAGCAGCTCAGTCGGCAGCCAGTATGTAGGTATACCTCTAGTCGCACATATAATACATAAGTATAAGTATATACCTGGTAGCTACTACGCATAAGTATAGCTAAGTATATTCGTCGGCTCGCTATCGACTGCTTACCGTTTTCTCGCGTGTATTCCGTTGTCCGGAGAGGATCGTCGACGAAGCTGGGGATCGGGAAAAAAGAAAACACACTGTATGCCAGCTGCGATTGGCGCACACCAGTCACCGCACACTGCACGGGAAAGTCAGTCGACGGAGATGTGCGTGCGAGTCGGCCGCCGCGCACCTACACTGCTACTGACTATTATCTTAGTGTATATTATTCGACGCGAGTTTGGAAAGAGAAGGGCCAACGATCGCGGATACCGCAGGATATAACAAACACATATATTGAGAATTTGAGACGTAAAAGGTTAGAGGGCAGCACTGGACGGAGAGACAATTACGTCGCGACGCGAGTTCGTTGAGCGCGAGATATATCGATGGGAGTCGCGGGGCGGGAAATTTGAATTTTTTACATTCGATGGCAATGTAGTTTGCATTCACAACATTTTGAATAAGTGCTATGTATAAAATGGCATTAGCATGATGAAACAGGAAGCACAAGGACCTTGACTCGGTGTGCACGGATTATTAAATAATAAATCTGAAACAACCACAGATTTCTACTGCACAAGCCAATTTGTTCACGAATTATCTAACGACTGCACATGAGCTCACCTACTGTAAATACGTATAATGCAGCGTCCCAAATACAAAGACGTCAGTTTACTACGCCAATTAAGTAGATTAAGATCTTCGCCTATTAAAATGACATTTTGTGGAAACTGTAAGATAGGAACACATCGGGTCATAAAAAATTATCTATATAGTCTCGAGCAGGAAGAATTACATGTTCGTTTGGCAATGACTTTGGCGCTTTATGGATATTTTTTTTATTGTCAAGGATACGGCAGGGAAGGTATTATTATACTAATTATTTCAAACGTCATTTTGATACACACTTCTTGCTTAAAATTGTTTATTGAATTTTTTATCCATGCACATAAATTCCCTCGTTAATAAAAAGGATTGAAACGAATTTAAAAAAGCCTAATCTGTTTCAGTCCATTTTTGAATCCCATCAAGTTCGTTCTAATCCTTTATATAAACTCGTTTCCTTTTTTTTTTTAATGGATATATACCAGTTTTTCAACCCGTTATTTTTAAAAATGGCAAAAGATAGAAATGTGTTTATATATACTTATAGTTTATTAGTAAACTTTTCCATAGTGAGTGTACAATTTAATCGTTAGAAGAAGAAAAATATAGAATAATATGTCGAGAATATAGGTATGGTGCTAGTGTTAAATTATCTTATGCAGGTAATACGTAAAGATGTTTCAAAAATCGAGTTCAGTTGCGATGATGAGGGTGTCCAATTTTTTCCCTTATGCACTTGTGCATGGCTCCAGCTACTTCGCACTCGTCGCTTTGTTCGTTGGCTGAAAGAACGCACCGACATTATTATTTATCTAAAAATGCATGACTTTTTTTAAAATTAAAATTAATTTTGTTCACCTGTCTTGGCGCACTCGGTGATCTTCTCTATCACACTGTCGTCGGCATTAGGCATGTGTTTTTTCGCGAACTCGACTTCCTTGTCCACATCTACCTTGCCATCAACCATCTACCGATGCACAAAAATAAGTATATTTTTTAAAATTACAAATTCTTTTATTAATTAAGAAGACTGCATGTAACACTCACTTTGCCGCTCTTCTTCATGACGCATGCATGTAAGCACTTGACTTTGGGGTCATCATCGTTGGGCGGTCCCTTTGGCTTTTCTGTAGGAAATATGATAGTAGATTATTTATAGTAATCACCTATTGCTAAAGGTGTTCAGCTTATGCTTTTTAGTGAAGTTATCGATTTAAAAAACTTACCATCAGGCATACCCAATTCAGTGTGACATTCTTTTAAAACTTGTTTCATTTCTTCTGGCATTTCGCAGTTGACGGATGCCTAAGACGAAAATATTACTTAATTAAACACTATTACTTAATTTGAAGAAAAAAAGAATTCAATTAGCAAAAAAATAATCATAGCTTTGCAATCACTAGATGATCTGAAAATTCGAATGACTATATAATAAATCGCGTAAATTAAAAGAAGGAATTACAATATCAGGCAATAAGGACGAACTCTAAAGAGCTAAAATGTGTACTAATCAATGTAGCAAATAACTTAAAAAATAAAGTTCATTTGAGAAGATTTTTTCGTGCAACATGTAAGTTAGTATTGAAGATATTTTTAGCGTTTTACTATTATTATGTGATAAATTACTGATTGAATATATAAATAATTATAGTAAACTGTAATAATAAAATTACATTCAACTTACCACCGCCAGGATAAGTCCCAAAACACACAGAAAAGCTTTCATTTTGAGGTTTACTTTGAAAGAACAGTTTCAAACTGAACAGAAATTTGAAATCCTCGAGTTTTTATACCAGAATTTGAAGTGTGTACGTGCTAAACAGGAAACATGAGGTGTTGAATAATCGTAATTATGTTCTATACTGTAGGAGCGTATTCCAAAAACACGCAAATAAATGGCAAATTAAGTATGTATGTACGTCTCATAAAAAATTATTGTTCTATAATTGGCGTCATTTCTATTGTTGTTTTCAGTAAATTATAATAAATCCTGCTACTTTTATGATATGGTATTTAGTTTTAATTCTCTTCTCGTTGTCCCATATGAATACCAATTTTCGCTTTGATCCTTATCGATATTACGAAGCAAGGGGATTGATGTATTTGTGTAAGTGAAAGATTATTGAATTTTTGAAACTACTTCAAGTAATAATTAAAAGAAAATTTTAATAGGTATGAGTCTATAAATTAAAAGAAGATTGATTTCTGTTCTTCAAGATAACTCATATTCATGCATTCATCATGAATTCTCTGAATGAATTATTAAATATTTTTGAGAATTAATACCAGTATTAATGTCAAAGAATAAAACGTCGCTATATAATACAAAATTGTAATTATTAATCTTTATTATTTATATTTAAATGAATGTATGCAGTCTGAATTTTTATATTACATTAAGTATATATTTTTTAAAAAATAGTCAAATTCTACGAACGTCTATAGATGACAATCATACAACTGACTAAACTTAACATGTATCTACGCAAGTACATACGTAAATAAATCTACACATATATTATACTTATCTCACTAATTTTGGCTAGACTTTTTTAATATCAATTTTTCACTTTATATATTATAATATAGCGTTTTTAAATTCTAACGTGCGGGAGATGCGCCGAGTATGGGCATACATAGCGAATTTTGTTATGACTTTTAATAGAAACCATAAAAATTGTTAATATTTGAGGATTTGCTTGCTTTAGAGGGACTCTTGTTGCTCTGCAATGTATTACCGATAATTTTTTCAATCAACCGAATGAGAAGCCAACCCGTAATAAATCACTTTTTCAGCTATTGAAAAATGTCACCCAGGATGGCTTACCTAGTTATTTACAATATTTGTGACACCTATGCATTATAAATGTCTAATAAGTATTGAATTTGTTTGCTTTATGTAAAAAAGTTTCTTTTAAATCGGTTTGCAGTTGTTTGCTGTCGATAATTTTGTCGATATTTACAAAACTCACTAATATTGATATAGTAGTTTCTTTTAGACCTCTTCTCAAAGCATTTCCAAGCTAAGAAATGTTTTTTTAAAAATTCGCGTGGTGATTCCATGTTAAAACACGGTCCATGCCTTACTGTAGTAATTTGGTTGTACATTTTGTTTGTATATTTGGAGCTGCCTGAAATGCCAAAAACTACTGACCCACGGGGCGCAAGTGTCACAATCTCGCGTCAGAAGCTAGGTGCATCTTCTCTATATTAAACCGTGTAGAATGAACAAATTTGAGCATTAGTAAAAATAAAGAAGTTTCGCATGTAAAATAGAACCTTAATTAATAGTGGGCGGTTATTGCAGCATTGACTGATCCACGTCTCTATAGAACATAAAAATTCCAAGTAGTACTTCTCTCGTTACACAGAATTATATAAGAGAACATAACAGTTATTATGCGTTCTATAACTGTCTGATTATTCGAGATAAATTTTCAGAGTTAATTTATCTTACGCTAATAGTTTAATATGTTTGCGTATTTTTAAAACTGATGTTATTTGATTAAAATTGAAATTTTCTCGACTTGATTTCTTCTCTAACTTTAAATTGACTATAAATACATAAAACTATATATAGTGAGGAGAGGAGATCATGATCCCACGTGGTGAACATTTAAAAATTACAACAGAACTACGGTTTTCTAGAATCTCGATCGCGTTTTTTGTATTTACAAATTGGTATTACAATAATGATGAGGTTCCTACCGCAGCACGGTAGATATTAGGCACATCAAGCTTGGTACTCGTATTTAAATTCAGTAAGCAAATCTGCTGCTAAAAGTTAACATTTTTCTGATAAAAAGATGAAATGCAATTTAAAAAATTTTTATTTTCATTTATGAACTTGTACACGTGTGTATAAATTAACTAAAAATTCGAAATGTTTATGAGATCCTTTTGCAGATGGCATTCCAATCATTCGGTAGGCAAATAATCGTACAAGTTATTGGCAACTGGATAAGGTATATATTCGGATATATTGTGAATGAAAGGCATAAATTAATAATAATTTAATATTGGTCAATTTATTTATCATCAATAAGCAACAGTTGGAAGAAATGATAAAATATAGATGTTTTAAAAATCGACATCAGTGGTGATGTTCAAGAGGTCCAACCTTCTCCACGATGCATTTGTGAAAGGCGGCAGATACTTCGCACTCGTCGCTTTGTTCGTTAGCTGAAATAACATACCATCATTATTATTTTGCTATATAAATACAACATTTTTCTAAAGAAATTCCAGGCTGATGTAGTTCACCTTTATTTGCACACTCGGTGATTTTCTCTGTCAAGGTATTGTCAGCATTGGGTATGTGCTGTTTGGCGGTTTCGATTTCCTTTTCCACAGCTATTTTACCATCAATCATCTGTCATTGCATAAGTAAAAATTTTGTTTAAAATTAGTTATTTTCGAAAGAATACTCTAATTGCTCGAGCATAAATATAAAACTCACATGGCCGATCTTCTTCGCAACACATGCGTGGAGACACTTAACTTTGGGGTCATCCATGTTAGGTGGCCCCGTGGGTTTAACTGTTGGCAATAAAAAAAATCATTATTATGACTACCGATAGCTGAAAATGTTGAGCATGTCCATTCGCGAACTTATCGATTAAAACTCACCATGAGGTATTCCCAATTCACTGTGACACTCTTGGAAAGCTTGTTTCAGTTCGCCTGGCATGTCACAGTTAACGCTCACCTATAAAACAAATATCCACGTTTTTTTACCTTTTTACAATGACTTGAAATAATAATAACTACTGATTTTTTTTTTAAAGAATAGTGTGATATATTGTAAGTGCTTGAAGTAGATATGTTTTCCGCACTTTGTGTACGGCTGTTAATAGTAGATATATTACACCACTAGTGAGCTAAAGAATTGGCGAGTCTGGCAAACACGTGCTCGCCATTTTACCTCCCGTGGGATTTTATGCGAAAACTTTGGAAAATTATCTTTGAGAGCCAATATACTTGTGAACGAATCAAAATTAGTATTAGTCAGTAATCGTAAACTTACCGTGGCGAGGATGACACCCAGGATACACAGAAAAGCTTTCATCTTGACTCTCGACGTTCGCTTTGAAAGACTTCTTTCCAACTGAGTAAAAATTTAAAATCGTCGACTATTTATACAGGAGTTTTGAAGTACACGTTAAGCAGGAAGTCCATTCACGTGTTGAATAATCGTCATCATATGTTATAGGCTATAACAGAAATGTATTCCAGAAGGACACGAATAAATGACAATCAAAGACGTCTCGTAAAAAATTGTTTATTCACGAGTGAACTAAAATAGCCACTTTTTTCCTGAAAAACAGGATTACAGTTTAGTTTTTCCCGCAAAATGAGGGAAAAAATTCTTCAAATTCGGAAACTAATTTAAAAATTTAAATCAAAGTTTTATTTTAAACGAAACAAAAAACAATTTGCTAATTTATACAAAAGAAATAAACATTTACATCATATTGCCGGTGGGTGGGTAGGTCCCACTTTTCAAGAAAAAAAAGTGGCTACAGAGTTGAGTTGCGAATAAAGTTGTACATGTAACACGAGACTAAAGTCGGTCATTTCCTTGAATAATATTTTTTTTGCCAGCTAAAATATATAAGCTCGTACACTAGCTCGCCTTCGACTCGTACTGCAAACTCCACACTCGGTCTAAAATAGTACACTTTACGCCCTCGATACACAATAGTATTACTTCCTATATACCTATCTAAACTTCTTGACTGTTTATCGCGAAACTGCTTCCTTTCTCCAGTTTTTGTACTGTTGGCTGTTGGTTCTCTGTTGGGACCAGGTGGTTCTTTGTAATGGTAATTGACAAGTTCGAACACAAAATTAAAAGGATTTGAATTTTCCCGCCGTAACAAGCTCGCCACCGCTGTCGCGACGGCTCGGCGGCCGTTTTGATTATCGACCGAGTTCGTTTGGCGCTGTGAGGTTCTTTGTTGTATTAGTTGAGTTGGCGGCATATTTAAATGACACGTTATGAACAACTTGATGTATATTTAGGAATATGATGTATTCTAGGACGCTCACCGGCCCGCGCGTGCCAATTTATAGCTAGTTTGCGCGCATTACTTCCCTACGGGAATATATTCTTTCTGATGCATGTCCTGATTCGTGTAGGATGTTTTTGTATATGTTATATTTTACACCTTCTACGAATCATGATGCCACTAGGTATAGTATTATTTATTGATGGAGGTTTTATTAAGTTCGGTTCAAGGTTACATAATTTTAGGATGTATTTTTATCGCGCACTTTTATCGCATACTTTTGTACTAAACTGCAGTCCCAAATTGGTTCATGCGGAAGTACATATTTTTATCACATAAAAAAATTACTAAACAAAAATACTTGTTTATTTTCAACACGGTGGCGATAAGGCGACAATGAGAGCAGTAGGAGTAGTGGGGAATAAGTTGCTGCGAGCGCGTACATTATCGAACTTTTATCACGATTGAGCTATTCAGCACTAAAGATTCGAGTATCTGTTACTTATTGATAATCTTTAATTTATATGAATCAAACTTAACGTGACTATTACACTATAACTTTTTAAGTGACCTAAATGATCAGAACTATCATCGGCATTACTCATTGATACGAGTAGTCGTTATTGACTATTTCGTAAATAATAACAATTAACCTTGAACTATGCTGATTGTGAGTGAACCAACACACGCAGGCACGCACGCGCACACACACATATTTTTATCAAATCAAATTTGGTTTCTCAAATTTTACTGACATATGTTTAATCTGTACAAATATGACTATACGTTTCAATAATTGCTTTATGTCTGGAATATTATACATCACAGACAAATTTAGACTGTATTCTTATCACCTTTCAGAGCTGCTTCTTACCAAGACAATCTATATTTCGCGTTTCAAGTCTATATTTGTATAAAAAATAATAATATAAAAAGTTAATTAATAGTAAGCTCATACAAGAGTGGAAGTATCGTATTAACCTAATTAAGCAGTAAAGATAAGATCAAAAGTAATCTAGCATATGTATCTGGACATAAAAATTAGTATCTATAAAGATTAAGTGAATTGTTCGATCTTCTCATTTTTATTATGAACCGCAAAGTGTCTCTTGTGTATATATATAAAGTTAGAAAGCAGCCTAAAAACAAACGTAATAGCGCTGGTTTGCCGTTAAACTGTAAAAGTCTAGCTGGTAAAAATCAGCGGCTAGTGGGTCTTCGGGTACACCGATGTATAACTCATACTCATAAAAGCAGCTGCAGCAAATTATGATTGACAGTAGCTGGCGCCGCTGAGGGCAGCGATCGTAAACCGAAAACATTGCAATCAAAAATGCGAACGTGGCTGCGTGATTTGAAAGATGAAGCCGAGAGTCCGTCGACCGACGCGAGAGTGAAAATAAGCGAACGACGAACGATGATAAATCATGTCTTGACGTCAACTTCCGACTATATATATATGCAGTACGTGCAAGCTAGGCTCTGCACTTTCTGTTAAAATGTGGGTCACCGGCGCGCACACAAAGCTGGATATACCCAACTTATAAAACTCGAAGCTCTCTCGAAACGAAAACTGAATCAAGACTTTTCTTCGCAGCTCGACGTATCTGTCTGTCGGTCAAATTGTAGATACAAGGAATAAAACAACGAATGTATCCCAAGAGTAGAATGCATTTCCCATCTAATTTTCAGCCAACGGCCTTCAATGGACTGTCACGCTCTCATTTCAATTAAGGACAATTTAAAGCCAACAACTTTTAATTGCCTTTTTTTCTTTTCAAGTATACATAGAGTCGCCAATCGCGGAATTAATTATTTTCATCGTATACGTCGATTCCGTCTGGCGCGAATTTTCATTCGAGTGTGTAAGCAATATGTATACACACACATACACAATTGCATTGAGAGTCTCGACAGTCGACTCCATTCCGGTATACAGCTTTGAAATGAAACTTATTTGCGGATATATACATATACACGTGGTGTGTACTTACATATATAATGACGCGTGTGTAAATGTACATCTTGCAGACAGAGGCTTGCGTGTTTTGAAAGGCAAATTAAGCCAAATAATGGTTTCTTCACCGCGCTCTGAAAAAAGGATAAAAGGAATGAAACTAGCGAGACTCGGCCGAGCATAAAGTGTAGAAGCAGTGCTCGAAAATTTGTAGGATTTGCGAGAAGCTATATAATTATACAAGTATACGCAGTTATAGTTTTTTTTTATCGTGATATACGGCTCCTTTAAATTTTCCTATACTGTAAGTGTATAGAAACTGCCTCATAAATCTTTAGTTAGATTTATCAAGTTTGATTCTCGATATGTACGAGGAAGGAGTGAAAAACATAAATTACTCTCGAATTTTGTTATTGAAGATCGAGTTGATTAGCCTGTAACTTGATGTACGTGTTCGTACTTGTTCAAAGATATAATTGATCAATTCAAATTCAGATTTCAAATCAAACTGTATATATGTGACGTATATGAACTTTGAAATTTATAATTATACTCGTACTTTCAATTCCGAAATTATAAGTATAATTAAGATAAAATCAATAATTCGAAATATACATATGTATTAATTTTAAGGAAACGTGTCATCGATGGTTAATTCACGTACTTTGTCGCAGATAATGTTATCAGTATTATTGGTCAATCTTTCCTATGTGTATTCTTTTTAAATTGCAAATGAAATCATAGTAAACAAATTACTGTCGCATGAGTAGTCTTTATACATTGCTCTTGATTCCTTAAGGGAGTATAAGACAATTTTATTGCGCATGCATAGCAGTCAAATTAGCCCAGCTTATAATGACTCTAATTTTGCGACCTGTAATACGTCCTTTTAGAACGATGATTCTTAAAAAAAATAAAGCATTTCGTAAGTCATTTCTATCTTGAAAATGACTCACGCAAGTAAAAAGGAATTTTAAGGAATTTTTAAAAAAATGTTTTTTTTTTCAAATAAATTTTGTTTTTAAAAGGTCATTTGTAGATGATATTTTACATCTTTACGACGTATTCAGTCAACTCTTTGATCAGTTTGATAATATGCTGCCGCGTGATGACGATGACATGTAAAATGAGTCTTTTGAAACCAATAATTTTTGAAACTAATAATATCATATAAAAATGATATTGATTAATTCCTATTGCATGAAAATATTAAAGAATTTGCTCGCCTTCCGTGGTGTGCATACTTTCTTAATACGTCTGCCAAGCCCAGAAAATATGATTATTACGAGTTCTATAATGATTAGCCGCAGGAGTCTGCAAATCGATCGATTTTTACTATTACAGCATCGATGACATTTAATTTTTAACGACGTTTTTCGTCGCAATGGAAATTGCGTACTCATTGTAATAAAGAAATGCAGTGAAAAGTTAATTTAACTGCCATCAATTATTTTGCAATCGCAGTTGCGAAAATGTTCGCAGTAGGTATATATAACAAGTGAAATGAGATGAAAGATTCGAATTTTGGAAATCTTGTTTGAAATAATTTGACAAAGCGGGTAAGTATAATATGCAAAGGTAAATATTTATCTACTGACAGTGAGTACACATGAGTAGTTGGATACTATAAGATACCGCATTTGTCACGAAGATAACTTTGTAAACACAAATAGGTTATTTAAATTATTTTACCTATATTTATTATATACCGTGAAAATATTAGGTATCTATTACCTTATATATTTGCACGATATCCGTCAATTTCTCACGAAATGCATCTTACCGTGAATGAAAATAACGATAAGCATAGCGATTACGTAAGAATAAAAATATCCATTTTGGCGAGATAATAAGAAAGGAGACTGAAAAAAATAATGGCGCATGATGCTAATAAAGCATTATTTTTAAAATTCAAATCACCAAGTCAGTTTACAAACTGATAAAAGTGGTCATCGAGACTATTATCAAACCCATGTAATTATCACGTTAAATATATAAACAGGTTTGTAATTATGATAGTGTCTGCAACATGCTGAGCAAGTTTTTTTTTATCCACGGCAGACGAGACTAAATAGTTTTTAATGAATATTTAAAAGCTGAACTGATAATGGAAACAAATTACTCGTAACGAGTATTACCTACATTCAATTTTATTATTTTTTCGGCATTTAAAAAAACTGCAGTAAGTAAAATTCGTCAGGAAGAATTCGGCGTTCCAATAAAATACAAACGACATTGCGCAATAAGACAGCAATTACACGGCCAATTTAACCTGCGCATCCAAAACAATGAGCTCCGATTGACCAGCGCAGCTATTACAGGTATATACAAATTCGATTCCATTCATCGTCTACTAATAGAGTATCACGCGTTGAATTGTCAAAGCAAACAGCTCTCCAGCAATCGATCGAATATCTACAGTCCGTCGTCATCGGATGTCAGAAAAAAAGTCGCCGCGTATTACCCCACGCGTATTAGTTCTCGATAACCGTTGCTTATCAATTGCCGCTTCCTCTACTCTCTGTATGTATATATAGGATAAGTACACCTCACTCATGCGGCCACCTCGTCTCGCAAAACATATTACAAGTTATAGTAGTAGCTGACGCAGCTGGTTCACTGCAGTCCGGGCCACGAGCCTACACGAAGGTCAGCTTCTGGGAATCTACTACCCATACATTCGCGAAGAAGAAGAAGAAGAAGAGAAAGAGACGCTCGTGAATATAATAATAATAATAACAATATACTCACAGTAATACAGTACAACGAGAGCAAGCGAGAGGGATCACTAGAAGCTCCGCGGGTCACGTGTTCGATTCGGGGGTTAGCGGCTCTCTCTCTCTCTCCTCAGTCCTCTCGCGCGGCAGACTCGCGCCGCCATCAGTCGGCTCGCGGACTTGCCACGGTCAACAACACACAGCTGCTAGGCCGCCGTTGGATCGTCTGCTATTCTGTCTCTGTCTTTGTCACGCGCGCGCGCGCTCGCGATTGTGTGTTGCTGCTGCTGCTAAGGCTGCTGCGGCTGGAGGGGAAAAACGCCGACTGTTATGGGAAACGCGGACTAGCGCAAAGTTCTTCCGGTGAGTGAGAGCTTGTTAAAGTACCGTTTTTCATTGGATTTTTTGCTTTCTGATCGTGCCTTTTCTCTCTGTCTGTGCGAATGATTGGCTTTGAGGTTAGCTTCCGGTTCCTCTCGCGGATTTCGGTGAGTGTGTGCATCTGTATAGGTGTGTGTGTGTAAAAGTAGCGATTCTTGTGCGAATTGTTCGCGAGTGAGACCGTGTGTATACACGTAGGGGATATATTTTTCGGGGATTTTGGGCAAGTGCCAGTCATTATATAAGCCTGTCAAGCCCCGCGCAACGTAGCGCACGAATAAATCGTCGTCGGGATGACGATTTACTGCCAAGTGTTTGTTTTGATATTATCTGTGTGCTCCGAATTTTACGGCTCTTTGCTATGTGCTACACGCGCTAATCCCACCGTCAACACAATGCTGGATAACCCTTCTTCTCACGCATTGACAACTGATAGGATATTAGGAGCTGCTTCCTTTTCGCGATTTTCTCTGTGTTTCTTGGCGCAACGGTGTCATCTTGCCTATTGTTTCCTTTTGTTTTTCTGTCTTTTTTTTATGTAATGTTTGAGCATTGGTTGCACAAGTCCTTATCAATTGTCTTCTGATTGGGATCTTTGTTTGTACAGAAGTAAGCTTGAGCTTGCTGCATGTACATACAACATATAGGTATACGAGCTACCGATGGCAAAATTTTTATATTCTTGACAGTGATAGAGAAATATATTTGACATATTCTTTTTTTGCATAATTTTTGCTGGTTCCTGTCTTTAATTTATCATTTATGTAATGAAAATCTTTAGATTCATCAATTGAGATATATTTGATTGTTTCAATATACTGTGATAATGTCTGAAAAGGGAAAGACAAGGAAAGTCTTTTAAAATTGTTGTATGTTTAAAATACTTTCATACATTATGTCTCAGCAAGTTGTTAAACCAGTGCAATACATCGATCAACTAAAAGCTTGATCAAAACAAGTTGCAGCTCCATACTAAGTAATCATCAGATAAGCCCATTATAAGGTGTTCAAGTATGCTCCAAGTAAGGCTGCCATAGAATTCTTTAACAATAAATTGTGAGGTGGCACTCATCACTGCTGTGTAAAAACTGTAGAAGAGCAATTATTGATAAGGCTATTGGAGCTTAACAAAAGCACACATTTTTATCTTCTATTTGAAAAGTATATACGTAAGAATTTGGTTGTGTCAGCAAACTTAATACAGGCCAAATACGTATGCCTTCAAGTTCGGTCTTGTACATACAGAATTTATTCAAGCTAATCTTAGATTTTATGGCTGATGTGACTATGTTTTGGCCCACTGTAGCTTGAGATTATCAATAGGAAATACTTTTTACTCTTTCAAAACTGCCTGAGAGTATCCAGTAAATGCTTATCATTTGATCTATTGATGCTTTATCTTACTCTACATAAGACAACATCATTGCAAATTCTTCTGGTGCAATCATCAAATGTCACTTCTTCTCTGATTCAAATGCTTCATAAGTTCTAGAAGACTTATGGGTCTCTTCTTTTATCATTTCATTGCATCATTTAATACTTTAATACTTTAAGCTAATAGAACAATAGTCATTTTTTGTTTTAGGCAAATGATTAAAATTTTTATTTTCTATAAATATTGATGGATATTTAAGATAATTGTTTGAAATCAATTTAACTAATCAGAAAAGTTGTATAGCCAATGCATATAATTAGTTATTTATTAAATTAAACTTTTTAAATAGAGAACTGTTGTTGATAGTATAAAATGACATGACAAAATTCATGTATTGATTTATGATTATAATATATTACGTAACTTCTGATAATATGTAAATAACTTGTTGATCATATTTTTTTGAATAATCTATTGATGATCTACATTTTAGAAATGCCCGAGTACAATGAACTTTCTATATTTTTGTTTCAAGATCAATGCATAGCTTGCAGTGGGGAGCAATTCAATAAGACAAGATAAAAGTGCAATATACTTAGAGTAGTGCCTAATAAATAATTTAAAATTTCTTTGCTAAAATATAGGTTACATGAACAATCCTATGCTTGGAGAAGTAAGGTTTATTTAATCTATTTACTAGCTATGAATCACAATACTTTATATAGGAATTGATCCATTGTCAATAAATATATATATAAGTTTAACGATGCCTACAAAATAGGCTATATTTCTTTATTTATTACAACTGCAATGTCCACTTACCTAGAAATATTATAAGGAGTGTATTTATTTTGCAGCAAAATAAAAAAAACCTTCTACATAGTTTAACCATTGATGACACAAAAGTGATTGCTGTTAATTTAAATGATTTTATATTGATTTTAGATAAATAGTGGCCAAGTGGAAAAATGGACGGCAAGGTATACGCGCAGAGGCCAAAGAACCCAAGAGAAGGAGCTAATCCACTAAGCACACTAACTTTTGGGTAATTATCTACTTTAAAAGGCTCTCAAAGTATATCGCTAGTATATTTATATATATAATAAATTCACTATTTTGTTGGCAAAGTTAAATTGTGCCACACGGAAAAATTTCCAATCATTGATAAGAGGATAAGAACTTGATGTGGTCTTGCTGGAATTGATAGATTGATAAACAACTTCACGGAGACAATAATATCTTGTTTTTCGCAAATCCAGCATATTTTCCTTTTATCTGACATGCTGCTGATAATTAAAAGAAATCGTTACATTTCTGCTGCAATGAGACAATTATAAAAGCACCTGCAGCATGCAGCATAACATTATCTTATCCGTACATGGTTAAAATTCCATTTGATGTACTACTCTAGTAAAAACAAGACGATTTACATTTATAGATTAATTTGCGTGAATTTTACTTGCACATAAAACCAATTTTTTCTTCAACTATAGTACATCAGAGTTACTGTTGGTTATTATTATAAATAATACAAACTATCTAAAAATCTCAAAAAAAAGTTAACACAATTGAAAATTTTTCCTTCCAGTTACATTCTTCGACTATTTTGGGTAGGCTACCGCAGGGATCTCGACATTCAAGACCTCTACGAGCCGTTGAAAGAGCACACGAGCAACCGATTAGGCGAAAAAATAGCAAGACTATGGGAGGAGGAGTGTCAGCGCGTCAAAAAGAAGCAAGCGGCAAAGGCGAAGAACGGCAAGGATAATAAAATACTCGAGCCCAGTTTACTTCGAGTCCTTCTGAGATGTTTCGGCCTCAAGCTGATGCTCTACGGAATCCTACTGGCTGTTATGAAGATTCTGCTCAGGTAAAGACAAAAATTTCGTCCAATCGTCGACGTGTAAGATAATGAGAGATTGATAGACCACCGTCAGTGATTACGTATCGATATAACTTTAAGATGGTCTGTGAGCCGTGAAAGCATATGTTATCTTTAGAAGAAAAAAAATGGTTGGATTATATTTTAAGCATTTAATATAAATTTTTAAGTATCTTTTAAGCATCAAGATAAAAAATGTGTTAGATAATGCGAATCAGCCAACAAAGGAAGACGTTTATTACAAATCCTCAGAATCGGCCGTTTAAAGCTTAAAAGAACAATAATTTGTTAAACTTGGCACGTGATTAGCACAATTAGCCTGCCAAAGATGCAAATTAGTAACGTGCATACGTTAATACTCTACGTCTTTCCAACTCAGAGTTCAATATTCTTAGTATGGCTATATATAAAAGCAATTGTCAAAGATCGGTATAACGATTTAATGCTGTTGAAAAAAAAAAATTTGTTCCGTTCGACTATACCCCTAGATTGCTGCAGCCGATATTCCTATCTCTGCTGATCGGCTACTTTAGAGTGCCCAGCTCGTACGTTCCGATCCACGCCACAAGAGGACACACGTATCTCAACGAGTTGCAAAAGTCATCCGGCGCCGGCGACATCGATGAGCCCAGATCGTTAAGTGATGCCAATAACGAGTTTTCCCATTACAGTTTGTTGTTGTCCTCCTAATTATACCTTCAATAGCAGCGCATTTTTCACGCTGAGAAAGTAATCTTTTTAGATTAGCCGCACTATAGAAAAAGCGCAGGAAACGTGCGCTTTGCTTTTTAATTTTATTCTTATTCGAATAAAAATTTAAATTTATTGCGAATTACATACACGTTCATATTTTGTAGTCAACTACTTAATTCGCCGGTTCGGCAATTGATTTGCTCGCTCGCAATTTTAGTGATTTATGTAATAGGCGAAAAACGCCAGTCACTTTGTCGCGGAATTTTATCAGCACACACACTGCGCGGGCTTTGTGATGTCACGCGCGTATTAATATAACGTCGGACCGATTTTCGATATGCGTATGTGGCGTCTCTCTGACGCGGATAAGTGCTTAATTGCGCCTGCAAGCAATGACAATTTTTGAATTCCGCTTTTTTTTGCAAACTGTGTATATCGAGACACGGTAATTCCATTGTTACAATTGTATTATGTATGCGTAAGCGTACCCGCATGTAGAAGTGAATCATAGGCTATATAGTTTTTCGAAATAGCGCTGGTATCGTCGGTCTTAATGATGATTGTGATTAACCGCGAGTCGTCGTCGACTGCATCGAGCAGACGATGTGTTGCATGTATACATGTATACGATTAGACTGAGCAAGAAGAATTCCTCACGCGTTTTACTATTATTGATCAAACAAATCAACTTACTTAAATAGACAGAGAAATACGGTATAGAGTTTCGAGCTCGCTAAACATGTTGCACGATGATATACATACAGTTTAGCGGGCTCTAAATTTAATGATTTAAATCGTTTGAAAATTCATAACACGGTTTGGAGGAAAGATTTTTGAGCTCTAATATTTTTATCTAAAAATGCTTTGATGGTTACACCTAATACTAATCAATTTTGTAGCAAAATTGTTGTAAAATTAAGATCTAAACTTGTTTTGTTTTATCTTGAATTAGTTTCCCATCTAATTTATTAAAAATTCATCCTGTAGCTAGTTTCCCTAAAATAGTCGAGCATCCTTTTGGATTTTTTTTATTTAACAAGGCGATATTGATGCACGATATTGTTGAACTATATGTGATGTAAGATATAGGTTTTTAAATATTGCAATTTTAATAAAGAAAACATTTATTTTTAATTAAATTTGGTATTCAATAAGTAATAATTATTTGTAAAAAAAGCTTATTAAACTAACTTAAAAAAAATTACAGAGTTTCTCAGCCACTGCTCCTGGCACGTATGCTCAAGTACTTCAAAACTGACAGCGAAACAACGACTGAAGAGGCCTACCTCTACGCCGGTGGAGTCGTCCTATGCTCGGCCCTAAACGTCCTTGTGATCCATCCATATATGATGGCCATCCTTCACATGGGTATGAAGATGCGAGTGGCCTGTTGTACTCTAATCTATCGCAAGTCGCTGAAGCTCTCGCGCACAGCTCTGGGAGAAACCACCGTAGGTCAGGCGGTGAATCTCCTCTCGAACGATGTGAACCGCTTCGACGTTGCCACGATCTTCCTGCACTATTTGTGGATAGGTCCATTGGAGACCATCATCGTCATGTACGTCATGTTCAACGAGGTTCAAGAATCAGCCATCATCGGCGTTGCCACGCTGCTCATGTTCATACCGCTGCAAGGCTTCCTTGGAAAGAAATCCAGTTCCCTCAGGTTAAAGACTGCGATTAGAACAGACGAAAGGGTCAGGCTGACGAACGAAATCATATCAGGAATACAGGCGATCAAAATGTACACGTGGGAAAAACCCTTCAGTGCGTTGATCGCCAAGGCTAGGTACAACGAAATCAAGGTCATCAGGGGAATGTCATATATCAGAGGAGCTATAATGTCGTTCATTATATTCTCGACGAGGCTGTCGTTGTTCATCACCATCCTTGCGTATGTGCTACTCGGGAATCAAATTACCACCGAAAAGGTGTTCATGTTGACGGCGTACTATAATATTCTGAGGACGAACATGACTGTCTTCTTTCCGCAAGGTGAGTTTTTATTGTTTGATTTTGGTGGTGCTCTGCTCTGCTCTTATCAAGCGCACGTGATCGCGGTGTGATATTTCGTCTACACTTGTTTGCATTGGATAAAGCAGACTACTGTATTTAATGAACGTGATTGGGATTTTTATTTACCTGGAAAATATTTTATTTATGCAACTACTCGTGTACCTTCTGAAAGTGTCAGAGTAGATTATCAAAGTTTGCACGACTAAAAGTTACACATATGAACTAGGTTTCAATTTAAATTTGTATTTATACAAGAGTGAGAGAGAGAGAGAGATATCTTTTTTGAAAAACTCGAAAATTCGAAAATTTTATTAAACATTTTTTTTCATTCGTTTCATTAATGCAATTTAAAAAAGCCTAATAATAAGAAAAAAAAATGTTTTTCAAACTAATCCTTCAATTTAATGCGCAGGAATAACCCAGGTAGCCGAGGTGATGGTTTCCATCCGTCGTCTCCAACGTTTCATGATGTACGAAGAGGTCTCAACCCGAGCTGATCGCAGTTTAGTTTACCGGAAGCCTCGCTCGGACGATGCTGCGAAAAAGGCCAAGAAAGACAAGAAAGACAAAGCCAACGGTAAAACCATCGACGAGGAGTTCACTCCCGTAGTCGATCCCGCGGACGCCAACACCGGCTACATCAAGCTGGAACACGCTTCAGCCAAATGGCTCGACTTTGTGAAGGAGGACACACTGCACGACATCAACCTGGAGGTGAAGCCCGGAGAGCTAATCGCCGTCGTGGGCCAGGTCGGCTCTGGCAAGTCCAGTCTGCTCAATGTTATTCTGAAGGAATTGCCTCTCACTTCTGGCACCGTTCAGGTATTGGGGACGAGTTGTCGATGTCGATGTTTGGTTTTAAAGTTTAATGGCTGTTGCGCTACGTTGGTAATTGCGCGAGTAGAAAGGAGGCTTCAAATTATTGTTACTTGCGTCTTATACACGGGTCTGATGACATGTCCATCACTTTGTGATTTTTTCAAAAAGATACTATTTCGTCAGAAAATCTAAAATTCAAATTAACGAATCGATTTTTATCCTTGATTTTTTCATAAAAAATTATTAAATCTGTCATTAAAAAAAATAAAACTTGTTCTTCTAAACCTTCCGCGAACGATTTAAACTTGACCATTACTTTATAATTTTACGCACACGACTAAGTTTTTTTTTACGCAGGTCAATGGCCAGATTGCGTATGCGAGTCAGGAGCCTTGGCTGTTTGCCGGCTCGGTGCGGCAAAACATTCTGTTTGGCCGGAAAATGGATCAGCATAGGTATGAGCACGTTGTGAAAGTGTGCCAGCTTAAGAGGGACTTTAGGCTGTTACCTTACGGAGACAAAACTATTGTCGGCGAACGAGGCATCAGCCTTTCCGGCGGTCAGCGAGCGAGGTATGCCAAGAAGAATTTCGATAATAATGGATTCTGCTCGTTTATCGCTTTGATAATTTTGTCACGTATTTTCTCGAGATAATGGACAGATATTTTAGTTGTGGAATTTCTTTATCGGAATTTACTTATATCGAGTAGTCATCATCTTGGTGTTGATAATAAAACTTTTTTTTTAATTTTTAGAATAAACTTGGCGAGAGCTGTTTACTCTGACACGCCGATTTACGCTTTCGACGATCCGCTAAGTGCCGTTGATGCTCACGTAGGAAAGCACATGTTCGAGGAGTGTATCGCCAAGTACTTGAAGCACAAAACGAGGGTTTTGGTTACCCATCAACTACAATATCTGAGGACCGTCGATAGGATCATTGTACTGAAGGAAGGAGAGATAAAAGCTGAAGGGTATACATTTTTTTTTAATCATTTTGACACTTTTTTTATTACAGCAATATGTTGCTTGATTTATTGCAATTTCGTTAGTTATTTTATTTTTCGCTTTCAATCTGAAATTAAACAAAATCTTGCAAGTAATAAAGAAATAATTTTATAATAATTTAATTTTCTTTTCGTCTACAGATCTTTTGATGCACTCGTCGCCCAAGGCGTGGATTTCGGTCGTCTGCTCGAAAGCCAAATCGCCAAACCTCACGGTGACGATACAAACTCGCTACCCCCAAGCCGTGGAACTTCTCGCCAAGGCAGTATCACTTCTCTCAGCTCCTTCATGACCAATGAGAACAACCTTTCATTCGACGACCCGAAGGAGGAGGACGAGATGCGTAGCTCCGGTCACGTCGGCGGCTGGGTCTACAAGGGCTACTTTAGCGCTGGTGGGAATTGCTGCGTTATTGCAACTATTTTCGTCCTTTTCGTCCTCGCCCAGTTTTTCGCCAGCGCTAGCGACTACTTCATTATGTTATGGGTCGGCATGGAGGAAAATTCAACGGTAAGTGCAACGTAAAATTGAAATTGATTCTTGGCATATTGGATAATGTGTGTAGAATCTTAACAAGCGAAGCGACTAAATTATATTGACAATTCAATGTTTCAGTGGGTAGAAGGACTAAACGGCACCATAATACAGGACTGGACGGGCCCGATTTCTCGTGAAAACTGCATCTATATATACAGTGGCATAACTGTATTGACGATTGTCGTGACGCTGGTCCGTTCCTCAGCCTTCTTCGACATGTGCATGCGCGCCTCACGAAACCTCCACGACGGGATGTTTGCCTCGATTAGTCACGCTACCATGCGATTCTTTAACACAAACATGTCTGGTCGTATCCTCAATCGATTCTCCAAGGATATGGGCGCGGTCGATGAGCTCCTTCCTATTGCCCTCATCGACTGTCTGCAAATTGGACTGACTCTCGTTGGTATTATTGTCGTTGTGGCGGCTTCCAATCCATGGTTGCTCATACCCACCTTCTTGATCAGCGGCATCTTCTACTACCTTAGGGTTATTTATATAGCGACCGGAAGAAGTATTAAGCGTCTGGAAGGAGTCAGTAAGTACACAACATTTAACACAAAGACTAGAAGTTCAAATTGGCCAATCTGACAATCAATCTGTGAAACGTCTGGAATCCTAATAAAAGAGTATTCAGTGAGACGTGTGAAATGAGATTTCACAAAATATTGAATTACAAATTTAACTTTCAGCACGATCACCGGTATTCGGACACTTGAGCGCAAGTCTCCAAGGATTGGCGACGATCCGTTCATTCGACGCCGATGAGACCCTTATCAACGAGTTCGACCAGCACCAGGATCTGCACTCGTCAGCGTGGTTCATCTTCATCGCCACATCTCGTGCCTTTGGATTTTACCTCGACGTATTTTGCCTACTCTATATAGCCTTAGTAACGACGAGCTTCTTCATAATGGGAGACGAAAAGCCTAATGGCGGATCCGTAGGTCTGGCTATAACCCAAAGTATTGGTCTCACTGGCATGTTCCAATGGGGAATGAGACAGAGTGCAGAGTTGGAGAACCAAATGACTTCTGTGGAACGTATGTTAGAATACAGGTATTGACACTTTTTTCCCTTAAATTATCGTTTTTATTACTGAAATTAATGTATCCTATTTGCTTATAGCAATCTTCCAAGCGAGCCACCACTAGAGAGCATCCCAGAGAAGAAACCAAAACCAGACTGGCCCTCGGAAGGCAAGATTGAGTTCAAATCGGTCTTTCTTCGCTACTCGCCTGCAGACCCGCCTGTTCTCAAGAACCTTAACTTTGTCGTTCAACCGAGAGAAAAGATTGGTATCGTTGGACGTACTGGTGCTGGAAAGTCTTCCCTTATTCAATCGCTATTCAGGTTCGCTACACAGTATTAACCATGGAAAAAAAAGAAAACTATAAACTAAAAACCAATTTTTTTTCTCGTCTAGGTTGGCTGACGTACAGGGTTGCATTGAAATCGACGGCATCGATACAAGCGAGATCGGGCTCCACGACCTGCGTGGAAAGATCTCCATCATTCCTCAAGAACCGTTCCTGTTCTCGGGCACTCTGCGCAAGAATCTCGACCCTTTCGACAGCTACGAGGATTCGGTGCTATGGCAGGCACTCGAGGAGGTCGAGCTCAAAGAGATGGGCTTGACAGCGCATATCAGCGAAGGGGGCAGTAACATGAGTGTCGGGCAGAGACAGCTGGTCTGTCTCGCTCGTGCAATTGTGAAAAATAATCCTATTCTAGTGTTGGACGAGGCCACGGCTAACGTTGATCCAAGAACCGACGAACTCATTCAAACGACCATTCGACGTAAGTTTGAGAGGTGTACGGTACTCACGATAGCCCACAGACTTAATACTGTTATGGACAGTGACCGCATATTGGTTATGGACGCCGGAACCGCTGTGGTAAGTTTGATGGGAGAAATCATTCCAATTCATATTTTTGACGACTGCAAGTTTTTAATTTTTTTGTTTTATTTATTTATAGGAATTTGATCATCCTTATACGCTCCTGCAAAAGGAATCTGGTTACTTGAGGAGTATGGTCAATGAGACGGGCACCAACATGGCCGAGGCTCTCATGACTGTCGCAGAAAACGCTTACAACGCCAGTAACACAGCTCTTTAGAGTGCCACTCGACATTCAATTTATGTGCACCAGTATTTGCCATATTAGTCTACTCGTGACGTCTTGAAAGTCGTTTGTTTATTTTCAAACGCACGCCCCTGAATTCTCTCAAGAAAAGAAAGAAGAACGAAAGAAGGATAATATAGGAGCGTTAACGCGAAACACAGCGCGCCAAACTCGAACGCTGATGTGTAAAAAATGGCACAGTATTACTTTGTCACAGATTTTTATACGTCTTTTATATATTACTATATATATAATTGCTGTTTTCATTGTTGCATCCGTGTAAAACTTGAAAAGAGCTATCGTGTACACTTGTACTTTTACTTTTGATGTTGTTGTTAATTAGTAACGCGTTTATATATTATATAGTAAAGATGAGCCACAAGAGAGGGAGAGGAAGAAGCAAACAATGGTGCTAAACCACGTATAGAGATATATTTACACATGATGTATATTTTTTCAATAATGTCCGGTGCTTTTTGATAAAATGTGTACCTCGCCAGGGAGGCTAAGCCTTGCGACGTCTTTTTAGAATAAATTTTTTTTACGACTAATGCTCGTTCCCATACAAAGACACAGATGAGCACAGGTGCCTGAATAGACTTGACGGATTTAATCCAAGTTTGATACTTAAAGGTTACCTCGCGTACCATTGTGATTCTAAAGGGTCCTCGTAACGAGAGACATGTTCCTATTCTTAAGCGAGGCGATCAACTCTCGTCCTCTCAACTAATTTAAACTTGACAAGAGAAAGCTCGTGTTCAGCCATGTAAATCAAATATGATTTTTTATTATTATTATATTATTACTATTATTATAAATATTATTGTAACAAGATAGATTTACAATATTATTACTATTATTTTTAAGGTATCGATGATGATAACAATTCACATAATGGGAGTGAGTTATTTCAAGTACAAGTGCCTGTACTCTAAATCATGAATACAAATTACTATTTATACTATATTAAATACTGTTACATGTCCCAAGTACAAGTGCCTGTAAGCTAAATCATAAATACAAATTTCTATTTATACTACATTAAATACTGTTTTATCTTTTTATCCAGTTTTTCAAACACAACCAATCCTTTTGCAGAAGGAAATGTTTAGGTTCTTTATGACAATAAATAAGATTTATGTTGTATCATAAATTGATTTTATTAAATAATAAATTTATATAAAAGTACAATACAAAAAAAAGATAAAAATAACGAAATACCGGTATACGTCACAAAGACGGCACTATTAACTATATATTACAAGTAAGAAAATGTCGCTTGTATTTGCTACAATCGATATTATCACATGAGAATTTTTCTTCAAAGGTTACAGCATTCGAACTTTAATATTTATCGAAGAATGAAAAAGCAAATCGTATCGTAGCTTTTGCTTTGAAAAGAAAGAATAATTGTAGGCGTTGCCTAGATCTATTTCTCTGTTTATACTCGTCTCACAATAGCTAACGGACAGAAGCATACGTACATATGCTGTATTGAGTTTGCGCACAAATATCGACAGATCTCAATTTTGAGTAATTTTTAAAATTTTTATTTTTTATTTTTATTTTTACGTCTTATGATTTTTTACATTCTATATACCGGAACTAATGAATTTTTTCAAGCAAAATCCCAATTTTGCTGTAATCGATATGTAACAATATTACGTCATTAAGAAATGATTGAATAAGAAAAAAACTAAACAATCTTTAAAACTGAATAACCTTGATCAGGTGCTTCGTTAAGCAAGTAAAATACAGTCTCGGCGCACAATATGGGTATAGTTATCCATGCATGTACGTTTTCTGCCCGAGTCGCAATATCCGCGAGTCGAGTACGCGCTAGTGTATCGTAATACTGACAGTAAAGAGATTATTCGTATAGGATCGTCATTGAAAAATAAAGCTCGCTGTAGCCTTGGCGCAATTCTGCCCGCTGAGTCGAGCCCCGACGAGCACTCTCTCGCAATTTTTGGTATGACTGTGCGTCTCTACAGTGCCAGTTTCGTGTGAACAAAAATCAAAAGAAGACATCTAGAGAAGTCTGTGCTCTCGTCAAGAGTTCAAGTCTTGAGCTCTGTTGTTTGTCAATTTATTTTTATAACGATTATTTGGATCAAGTATTTGTTTGAGAAATATAATGATTGAAAATTGTTGATTGTAAAAATTAAATTCTTAATTTGTGTTTTAGAATATGAATAAATAACCAAAAACTTTTTAAACGAGATTCACTAAACGTAATTTATTAACAAATACAAAATTAATCATTTTCATTCTTGAATATGATTGTGCATAATAAACTTGATTCAAATCATATTGTCTAATATACGCTTTTTTTTCTCAAGGTATACATCTATTTGGTATTTTATTTTCAACAACACATTTTTCAAGCAATTTTTTCTCCGCACAAATTTCAGGTGAAAATTTTTTGCATCTTGATCGACTGCTAGCAGTTCATACAAATCGCTCGTTTCGTGCTCGTTCCACAACTCAATGATGCCGCGGTGAAACGCTTTTAACAAACTTGAGTACCTAATTTTAAGTATTCAATATCGATGCAATCGCTTATACCAACATACTTACAACTAACGCAACAAGGCTATTATTATAAAGTACATGTATGTAAAAACGCGATACAACGGACAGACAATCTTTAAAAGGTAGTATTAGTATCGGACCGTTTAAACGTTACAACAGACATTTTCTGCTTCAAAACCGACAAACGGACACCCAGGGAAAATATACAGATGAAGATTGCGCAAGCAAAATAATAAATTTCATAGAAAAATGTGTATATATGTATTTGACATACGTGTGTAGTGACGCGCGCAATTGTCGCTTAGTGACGCTCATATATATAATATTTATAAATAATACAGTACGCCTTAATAATGTTTGAATAAATATAGACACTTTTGCGCCGACTTTCGTATTTTATCTTATTAGAGGGGGTAGGGTCTATATTTTTATGTACAAATTGGACGTAAAGGTAATAATAATAATGACAAATCGTCTAAAGGAAGACCTTTCGGCTCGGGTCGTGTGACTCTGAATAGACGATCGTCGCGACGATAACAACATTATTCCGATATATTGTGTTTTGAATTTGATTTTGAGAATCGCACTGCGAATAAATCATGTTCTCAAGGTGCTTTAAACAAATTGGTTAAAATAACTTTAGAAGGTACTTTTTAAACAACTATAATGAAATATATTTATCAACAGTTGACAAATTCATCTAGTACTAAACTATGTATCGTAGTAATACGTCGATACGATAAACCTTATTGATGCTCAAGTATTTACAATCGCTCGAGCCTAGTTTCCATCTTTCTTCTTGCCCATAGGGTGTTTTTTTTTCTCTGTTTACTTCTATTCTCATATCTGTGTAATATAATAGCATTTACAAAACTATACACTTGCCACATTTTGGAGCCTTGTAAACCGATCGAACGTCATATACAATATTGGATCACAAAAAGGTAAATGCATGCTAGTCAGAACAATCATATTGAATAACAATGTTTCATAAATTCTGTTATATTGATGGCAGTAAATTTTCAAGTCTGACTTTTTTTAGTCGAACAATATTCACCAGTTTTTTGAGGAACAAACACCAAACACTCAAATGCATAATTATTTATTTATCTATGACGCTCACTTTGACAGAGAAATTTACATTAAATACTCGAGTTTGAAAAAAAAATCAACCATCAAGTTTGGTTCAAAGGATCCAAGAGGTGGGATATAACAAGAGTATATAACATCTCTTTACAAGGTTCTACTTTTTTTTCTTTTTTCCTGAATTAAACGAACTTGCAGTTAAATCAATTTTACAATGGCAGTTTTTTATAGCGACGCAAGCCTTGAGTTTTACAAAATCTATTTTTAAATTTGTTTTAGACAACTAAAACCAAAGTCGTATGGATATAAGCTATGCAAAGAGGATAAATTAATAAATGCCTTTTCCGAAAAGTGCGCTGTAGATACGAGAACAAAATATCAAAGTTGAATTCAGTACATTTATTATTATATAATATTTATTCAAGTAATTTTCCATTACTTTTTGCATACTAGTACTCCGAACATCAAGAGAGGAACCAATATTTTGAATTTTAGCTTACATAAACTATACAACAACAGAACCGATTAAAATAATTTCCAATTGATTTACAAAATCAATAATTTCTTTCAAATCATTCATTTCTTTCACTGGGTTCGCTTTCGAATAAAAAATAAAAATGTGATTAAAAATAAATGATAATATTTACAATTCAGAATAAATGTGAAAGACGTGTCATCGTTTACTTTGTCAACTCTATTATCCAGTTAATCAATCATTTTCACATACTTGAAAGCAATCTCTGATTTACCTTTAAGAACAAACATTCGTGTACATAATATTTCACAGGCAAAACATGTATGCAACACATTGACGCTAGAAGTCTGTTTTAAACGTAAATCGAAGCTTCGTTACGATAAAATGCACGTCATAACCGTTGATGCTATTAAACTCTCTTATTTGCTGGTTTAATTAAACACGGTTAAAGTATGATTTCCCCCGTCTTTCACGCAACGCAAAGCCCATTGTATCAGTTACTATTACTGCGTTGGCAATTAATTTTGCAGCCAGACACACCGCGGTTGCGCGTGCGGCGCTTCATTAAAACTAGTAAAAGTGCTCGCCGCACTTTACTTTACATACATATATCCCATCATCTCTCTTTTGTCGTGCAGTCACACGAATACTTGAAAACTGCGGGCAGAGACTCTCGCGACGTACGCACTTTCATCTCCAAGATCCTCTATACACACAACATCCACAGACCAAGCGACACACAGATCAGTCGCCGACGCTTGCAGCAGAGCGACAAAAAGCTCAGTCGTGGCATTTCGAAAAAGCGTCTCCCCGAAGCAGAGGAGCCAGGCCCTCAAAAGCAGCTCTCGGGCATCTCCTCGTTCTAGACGAGCACTTCGAGGCTCTCCCTCGACCTGGCCTTCTGATGCTGACCGGGTTTGCCGTTGGCCTGCACGATCATGGCGACGCTTTGGCCCTCGGGCTGGGCCGGCCTTACAGGAGGCAGGGCCAACCTCAGACGGTACCAGAACTTGCGCTCGTCCGACTCGCGCCAACGGAGGATCTCCTGGTTTGGGACTGGAACTTGCTGCTGCTGCTGTTGCTGGTGCCCGGCTGGGGTCGTCGCGTCGCGTCGTCCGCGAGTCGAGCACTTTGCCATGACCGGAGATGTCGGTGGCTCCTTCAGGGCGATGATTATGGTGCGGACCGTCAGACTCGACAACTGCTTGACCACGTGGCCGAAGCTCGACTCTGTCCAGCCACTGTGCAGACTATCAGGACTGAGCACCACGATCACTCGACGGGCCGTTGCTGCGTGAGGCGCTATCTCGAGACTCCCTGGAAGAGGTAAAATAAAAAGTGTTGATTTAAAAGACAGACAAGCAGAATATTTTTCAACTTTTGAGTTGTAAATCAAGATATATACTAGACTCTAGAAACATGACAAGAAAGAATAAAAAATCTACATCAAAAAGTTAATGCATTAGTCATGTGTGATAAAAATTAAAAGCATTTAAACAAGTGGGAAACGTTTGTGCATCTCTATTAACTGTCACGGTGAACTATGGCAACATTCCTGTCTTTTGTATAGCCTCGCACATAATATGCAGCGAAAAATATGCCGGTAATTCGCTTCTCGCGAATTTAATCAAACTGTAAATCACAAATGCATTCCCTCGTCTCCTCGGATAAAGAATACCTCGGCGCACTTTCGTTTCACCTCCCGGCGGCGACAAAATAAGCCAACAACGAGAAAAGAAAAACCGGAAAAAGAAGAAGAAGAAGAAGAAGCAAACTTGGGGATCCCGTACGTCGGGACGACTAAAATACGGAAAGGCTCAAGTTTCGCGCGCATATTAGCTAGTCCAACTAGCGGCGCATCAAAGAAAAAAGTCTTGCGCGCGCTTCTTGGCTCTGATACGCGTCAGTCGTCTGCCTCGTCGAGCGACAAATGAGTCGCTGTTCCGCGAGGATGGTCCCTGAGGAGTTTTTCTTTCCAACGTCCTTTGCGAGGGGCATTTGCTCTTTTTCTTTTGGTTGGTGGATGCTTTTTTTCCATGCGATTCTTCGCATAATGAATCAGTGTTTTATTTGGTGAAGCAATTTTACTTCTAGTATTCTAGCTAATAAGAAGATAAGAATTTTACTCATTCAAATTAAACTTGATATATATTTCTTAATATGCGGTAGAAACTGATTAATTAAAAACGTTGGTAAAACGTTGTAAGACAACGATATTTCATCATTTTTTCTTGTATTTCATGTAGGTATATGATAAAATTAATAACATCTATACTTTTCCAAAAAGTACTTGAAAATTTTAAGCATTATTAGATTAACAAAAATAATAGTAGTAATAATAAATAATTCAAGTACTATCTCATAATTACAAGCACCAAAAAGCTTCCCAACATCATCTCGCTCGATTACCATCTTCGTCCCCGCGAGGGCAGTAACGCCGGCGGCAACTGGCTAAAGTTTCCAATTCGATTTACCGGTCTAGCGTGATTCCGATGCTGTCTCGTCGCTGATGCGGGCTGACGACGGATCCGCATTAGCGACGTCGGACAGGTGTGCCACGACGCGTATTACGATAAGGCCGATAATCCTGCAACTTGCGCTCTGCTCTAGTTCCTTTTTTTTAAATTAAAAAGCCCTGACACGACGTCCTGACAGGAAAATACGTATAGTACAGCCGATAGAGCTTCCAGCACGTCTACGGGAATTTCACTTCGACTTCATCAACGGTCCTCCGCCGATGTTTCATAATTGAGAAATTGAGGAGGGCGCGTGCGTTTTAATTAAAGCACTCAGAAGTTAATGAATTTTCGAGCTTATCTCGGGGGCTGCTGCTGTCTTATAATAAGAAACCCGCAGTGGAAAAATACGAAAAGACGCAAACAAAGAGAGGTCGTCCTATACTTTTTGCAATTTTAGACCGACATCACTAAAATCGCGATCTAATCGTTTCGAGACGACTGACGTTCAATTATGCAAACATTTTGAATTTTCGTACTGTGAGAAAATGTAGCACAAATTTAACGAATGAATGATTTATGATGTTAATAATTGATAATTTCTAATAATTCTATCATAGCAGCCCACACACGTACCTACATACCAAAAATACTTTTCCGATATCTCGTTATTCTCGTTAGTTCACAGCAGCACTTTTCAATTTTCTCGCGAGCTCGGGAAATCTCAATTATCCCGCCAAAAAAACGCTCTTTTTCCCAACAACAATCCATCATCCGCTGCCAGTGCCGCGTCCAAAGATCAAAAGCGCTTCCGCGAAACTTTTCTCTATCGAATTACAGAAAAATCCTCATCACGATACACATTGTTTCCGCTGGATCGCTTTCGCATCTCGTCATTTCCCCCGTACAGCTTGAAACCTACATTTATAAACTCGAAGCCAAGAAGAAGAAAAAGAAGAAGGTAAAAAAGTTTGTCGTCACGCGACTGCCATTAAGCGTCTGAGCCACATGGAGAATGGTTTTGCATGAGATTGCGGGGCTTTTCATCGGGACGACGCGAGCGAAATGAAATGTGTAAGCAAGGAAAAATAAAACGGAAAGACTGCATATTGTTCGCTGCCATTAACTTGACACATTGTGTGCGCGTGTGGGTGTGTGATGTTGTCCCTTTTTGCGACTTTTTACACGGATTGTATTCCAGGAGGCGTATTCCGAAGAGTGAATTTTTTTGTTGATTTGTGATGAAGCCAGTATATACCTAGCGCTATATACGGTTACTCAACCACTTTAATTAACGGTCGATCGATTAGGTGAGATTAATTAGAGAAGGTATTTTTAATGGAATATTGCTTGCCGGCAGTGGGTCATGTAATGTTAATTAAAAATACTTACAGTGTTGACTGAGGTTCGAGAGCTCAAGGGAGGCGCACTTGTAGCGGTGCCTCGTTTCCAGCGTCGGAATAACGATCCCAACCACGAGATTCGAGTCCTTTTCATGATAGCAGACGAGGGCGTCACACTCCTTCCCATCTGTAATTGATTTTTCGTTTGAGATAGAAAACCTTTTTTTATTCGAATAAATGACTAGTAACAACTACGAGAGAGAAAATATAGTTGGTGTAGGATGATCGAGGGGAGAATGGAATAGAATGCCGATTGAATTTACGCGCGCGCGCGCGCGCGTTCGAAGCCAAAACTGAAAATCCAATATCGCTCAATGAATAATAGACCGCGTGCATCGGAGATTGAATTTTCTTTAAAGGCGGAGTTAAATAAAATTTGACATCAACCACTGCGACTTGTCCTTAATGTAACCCAGCAATTACATTCGTGGAATTGCATCATTCCAGAGCCGAAAAGTAATCTCAAAGACGATATTTCGCAGAGTTAGAAAAAAAAACTGACGCGTGGAAGCGCCGAACTGCAAACGCTCCAAAATCGCGAAAAGTAAAATAAGCCAAGCTCGCGCTCGGGAGAAAAAAAAAGTTTGAGCGCACCGCCAATCGGTCGCATTGTACGTCGAACAATGGCTGGCAAATGAATAAAAAATTCGAGCGTTCGGCGCATTTCAATTCGGCGCGCTTCATTTGCGATACAAGTGCGAGGACAGAGAGAAAGAGACGTATAATTAAGCCGGAGACTAATGATGGCTTGTCGAGTCATTTTTTTGAAACTACGTGTGTCTTCTTTTATATACTTTCGAAGCGATGCAGTGTTAACGAAACGATTTAATTGTCCCGGTATATAATCGATCGGTTACAAATAATCGTCGAGAGGCGGACGTGTATACGCGACATTTATAAATAAACTCGAGCCAGACGGTTGCCCTCGCGAAAATACACGCGTTAAATATTTATCAGAGGACATACGCGATGGCGTTAGTATTTTAGACGAGTCGTCAGAGGCGCGTCGGGCAAGACACTATGCATACACGCGACGATCTATGCAAGGGACGGGAAAATCTTTCCTTCTACTCCTACTCCTTCTCCTCGTGTGTCGTCGGACTTCTTTATTAGTAGTCTATCTCTGCTTGCTTATATCACTCAAATATTTGACTTTCGAGTTGTTTGAACTTTTACTGAAAACTTTGTCATTTTGTTGAGTTAGTTTTGTATCTTTTAAAACCATTTGTTTGAAATGGATAAACTACGTGTTTGATTTAAATTTTGAAATAACTACCTGAGGTAGTATACACGCAGTACTTTAAACTAGAATATACGTTCTTATAAACTATAGATTTCCATTTGTAATAATGGCTACTTTTCCGAGACTACCCAGAGGGTGGATTAGACAAGCGCGCGTAGCCGTACGTTTTCAAAATTTTTATTTCTCCAGGGGCGTTTTCGCGGAGATAAAAATAGAGCGCCGAAAAAGTCCCTAGAGAATAATCATGTAATTAAGCCGCGCGCAAACAGGCCGAAAAAAGCCGAGCCATTTCCATGCGCGCGACGTCCGCACGAAGAAGACATCCACCGGAAAAAAACTCCCCCTACTGCTGCAGCAGTGAGAGCAGAGAAAGAGAAAGAAGACACGGCGCTCGCAGGGGAATAAAGCTCGTAATCAAGTCGGTAATTAGGCAGTAGATGTGTTCGTCGCGTCGGACGACGATAATTACCGTTTTCCTCGAGCGGAGCGAATTTGTCGCGGCAGAGGAGGGCCAGAGGTAGCCAGCAGCGGGCGTAAAAAGCCGCCGCCGAGAAGAGCAGCACCAGCACCAGCACAGCCAGCAGTAGAGACTTCCGCCACGAGCCGTTCTGCAGTCCCAGGCCGAATTGCGGCTCTGAAAAATATACGAGCTGAGATAGAGAAAGAGATTCATTGCCCTGCTTGTAACAGGAGGGATCGATTATATCGGCGGAGGGTCTCTGCGATGATTGAGTCAAATTAATGGATATATATATATATATACCTTGTCGATACAGGTGAACCGGAAGCTTAATGTCGTCGTCGTCGACTCCGTTGCTGACTTGGCACATGTATTCTCCGTAATCCTCCAGGCTGATTTCCTCAATCACCAAGTAGGATCCTACAATTTGATCGCGCTCCCTGCAAGCAAAAACAAGACAAATTCGTGATAATTGATTAATGATAACGATCGGGAATCACAGTAATAATATATAACGCATCAGTCCATCTTCGTCCAATGTGTATACGAAGATCCTGTCAAACGCGAGCTAAGCAGCCTGAGTAATTAACGCGCAAACAGGAAACAGCATCTCCCTCCCCCCCATCATGAATCAAAGGCCAAACTTGTTGGGCGAATTTCATCGTCGGCAAGCGAAACAAAAAGTCCAAACCGAAGCGGCGCCTCGCGCGCAACGTGTAATTATAAACAAACAGTCTGCTTTATGGGCAGAATAAACTATACGCGCTCGGAGCTTGTTTGCGCACCCCTGCTGCTGCAGCAGAGTTCAATTGAATTAATCAGTTGCGCCGCGAGCAAAGGAAGCTACGACGACGCGACAAAAGGAGGAGGTCTTTGAAAGGGTCGACTCTGTGTGTGTGTGTGTGTGTGTGTGTGATTGAGGAGTGCGTGAAAATAATTCATGTATAAGTCGTGTATTATATAATTTCCTCAACAGGTCGTTACAAGAGGACTGTTTTGCTTTGGTGTTCTATTGAGGCTGAGTCCCCGTCAGTTGCAGCTATGGTAAATCTGTAAATTTTGATAGAGAAATAACTCCAGACGCAAAATCATCCATTATGGCATGACGGAATTCGAGAGACAAGAATAATCGCACTTGAACCGCAAACAAAATAATCTCAACAATTTCTTCGAGAAACATCAATTAAGCCCAACCGCGAAAGCTCTCGCGGGCAGTATAGCCGCGCGTCTAAGCTTTATTACGTTTCAACTCGGAGCTGCGAGCACTTGAAGACGAGCGAGCGAGCAGCGGCCCAAGAACATAGCGTCCGAGTAGTATAGTGCGCGCGCCAGCTTCTCCGCGTCTTCTTCCATCCGATTGCGCGTCCGGCTCTCGAAGCTTTAGAGCCGCAGAGCCATTAAACTCTATTTATATTGAAACAAGTTGCTCGCGAGGATAAGAATCCAAAGGTCACCGACTCTCATTCTTATCGCGCGCGAGGAAATATTTTTAGAGTGCTCCTTATGCGTGCGCTCGAGATTCTGTACGGCTGCTGTGGGCGTCTTATTTTTGGAGATCGAGAGCCTTTGATCGGTCGAGTGCGGTTCGATCGGTTTGATTCAATGGTACGCGGTGCAGTTGCTTATAATTTACATATAATATTAACTCTCGGAGACGGTTGCAAAAGCAAATATTCGAAATAATCATCATGGTATACTTATTATGCGCGCGCAGTAGGATGTGCATATAATTAAAAAAATTTACGTAATAAACCTCTCTCCTCCATAAACATCGCTTGATGAAATTGTAAAAATTACCTCCACTCTTTCGCAGGCGCTTAAAACATCGCGCAAAACACGAAGACCCTTCTCTCTTTCTTTGCACGGAATAAAAACATCGCCCGACGGCGTTTTTCCTCTTGCACTACATTACGCAGCATCATCATAAAATTACGAAAAAAAAAGAGAGAGAAAAAAGAGCGCAACAGCCTCTCCGCGGAAGATTTATCTTTCCCGCTAAAAGTCGTCGTCCCTCTAAACAGGCATAAAGCTCTACGACGAGAAAAAAAAACACAGCGTCTCAGGTACGTTCAGCTCTCTATGCATATTCAGCCAAAGAGCTCTTTCGAAATTTGCGTATCAAAAATGTGCGCGCGTCGCGCGAGAAAGCATATTCCCACGGCCGGTTTTTCGGGGCGAGAGATGAAATTATGCGCTCGGAATTAATTGCGGAGAGTCGTAATGTGTTTCGCTCGCTCGCGTAATTAAATTAGCCGAGCGAAATATCGCGGCCGCCTCGGTCGTGAACTGTGTACTTCCTTCCTTCCTCGTCGTCGTCGTCTTCTTCGTCTTTTTTTTCCGTTCCGGCCTTTAGCTGACGCGCTTTTACGGCTACTTGCGTGCAGATGAGGGTTTCCGTGTTTTTTTTTTCTTTTTTTGAAGGAGGAAAAACTAACGAGTGGCTTGGGTGGGTTTCGTCATTTGTGCATGCGGTCGAATGCGCTGATGAGAGAAGCTGCAGTTGGGATCTCTTTTCGAGAGCGTTGCGTTCAATGCGTTGGATGAGATCTGATGGCGATGAATTTTGAAGGAGAACCTGATGGCTCGTTTTATCACGTGAAAATACATTTAAAAGTTTATGTGTCGTTTCGATCACACTGACATATTCATCTGATACATGTATTTGACGGGAACATTGAATTAATAAATGAATAGAGAAATATTTTCACGAGTATAAGATTATTCATACTGCGTGTGTTAATTACTCAGACGCAGATTTCAGTTGTCGGGGAAATCCTTCGCACGATATCAAATGAGCAGGGAAAATTCGAAAATTTGCAGCGAAACTTGTGCAAAGTTGGCAAAACTTTCTCCCGCTGTTTCGACAAGGCCATACGACTTCTTGTTTATGAGAAAAGTTTCCGGACTACAAACACCTGTACGTAATCTTCAATGTAAATCCTTAATAAGGATTCCCAAAAGTATAATCGTGCATAGCGATTCTTCAAATTTGCTGGCTGGTTTGCAACGTAAATTGTCGATATTATAACAACAGGAGTAATAGCAAGATTTTATATTACAATCAAAAATTAAGATATCTCATCAACGAGAATTTACTGAAATATTCAAAACCGCAAATGAATTCTAAATGACAGCAGTCTAGTCGTACATCCGTCCTACTGTTACTTGCGCGCGCAATATATTATACACACTATACCAACTCGTAAACCTTTCACAGCTAAAGTATATCGCCCATTCAAAGGTAATACATTTTTATCCCCGACATAACAATTGAATATTTAAATAATAACTGCCTCGTTCGACTCACCAGTCCACAACTGGGTCACATCACCCACAGCCTAGCCCAAAGATGCTCAAACGATCGTTTTGATAGGCGCGTAAAAATAAATCTCGGCCGACGTAAACGCGTGAGCCATCAGCCTTTCCCTTTACGCAGTCATACCTGCACTACGAGGTCTAAAAAATCGCCAGGTCGTCGGAAAACAAGCAAAGTGCCGATGAAACTCGTCGCGCAGCTCGTTACGCAGCCCCGCGGACTTTCGGACAAATTACACGACGTCTCATTTTCTCACGAGTCGAGTTGTTTATGTAAGCTAGAGCGAATGAAAGCAGCCGCGACTCGCGGATCTACGGTAATTATATCTTTGCGTAATGAGGCTTGGCGTGTACCTTCTTTTTTTTATCACTTATTTAGAGCAATGGCAAAGATGTGCGAGATGAAAAACTTTTAAAAAAGAAACTGGAATCACACACTTTCTTATACTTTGGATACGGCGATTATGCAATGCAAATAGGAGCAATGAACTTGTTGATGTAAAAACAGGTACAACTTTGATGCCTAGCCTAAAGGAGGTTATACTTCGTCTTTGTGGTGAAGTTTGACGTATAACTTAGAACGAAGGCTTTTGACTTTCCGCTAAGTCTCATTATGACCCTTGCAACCAACAAGTACAAACTAATTCTGGTTTTCTGGCCAGCTGTATACGGCTAAACAAGTCTTTGTATTCTGAATTATGATAAACGTAGTTTGTGAACTTTTGGACTCTGCGAATGTATCTGTATATACGTCCAACCGTAAATAAATCCACACACACAATCCTAATAGTAATAACTGAACAAGATAATGCAAGATTACATTTAATGCCGATAAATCTATAAGCTCTGAGACCCGAGGCAGCAGATATTAAAAATTCGTCTCTTCCACTTCCAGCTACACTATAATATTTTCTGCACACGTTAACAATTCAACCGCAATGCTTTTTTCTACTGTATCTCGTGTCGATTTTAGGCTAAGCGTCAAAAAGCGTCCGCCGCGAGACCAAGACAAAAGACGTCCTAATAATCAGTTACAGCTCGGGCTACGTACTCGCGACTGTGTAAGCAGATTAAGCTCGCAGCTACGCAGCGCGAAATTACAAACAGAGCGCAAAGTTTCAGGAGACGACGCGAAAGTGAGTTCCAAGTCTGATGCGCCACGCTCCAACCGCACGCATTCATACATCCGCCTTGAGAATAATTATGCGCGGCGCATTGTCGACAACGTAGTCGCTCCGCTCTATCAAGTCTTGAAGTTAAATCAGTTGGGTTGTCTGTGCGTGTTTTTGTATTATCCGTGACAATTTCAACGTGTGTTGACCAAATTGCAGATTTTTTTGTTGTTAAACGGCTTTAATCGGTATTCTAAAAAAAATTATAATTATAATAATAGTATTCAGTTTCACCTCACTTTATGGGGACAACCCCCGATATTTTATCACGGCCTACTTTATCGGTAATCATTTCAGCTAGAGGATTTTATTTTCAGACTGAATCGATGCGAGGAAATGAAACATGTGAAGGTGTCTCTTACAAACGAGCTATATATATCCCCGCAAGCCATTGTCACACCGCTGTTGAAAACTCGTCGCACTCGCGCGAGGTTCATCAAACGCAATTAATTCAATGAAAACTTCAATCCGCAGAAACTAATAAGCGCTCGTGAAGTCGCGGCTTGAATAGCAGGCGCAAATTAAAATCTCGTCAATTAGAAAGGCCGATGAACAATGGCCCGGTTTTCTCAATTCAGCGCCCTCTAGCGTACGAATTCAAGGGAATGAAGAGGTACGGCCGAAGAAGAAGAAGAAGAAGAAGAAGAAGAAGAAGTAGAATAAGGAGTAGCGACCACCCGTAAGGACTCCACAAAAGCGTAAGAAATTAATTCCGAGTATTACTCGGCGAACGGAGCCGGTCAAATGAAAAGCAGCGGCAATCAGAGCCCCTCGGCCGTTTAAGAATTCAAGTGCCTAGCTTCGAGGACCTCGAGGAAAGGAAGAAGAGGTAAAGAAGAAGGGGGATGGACTTTTTTTCGAGAGAAAGACAGAGAGAGACGAGCTTTTCGCTCGAGCTGGACTTTCTCTCTGGCTTTAATCTCGTCTGATGCAGGGATAGTGGATAATAGCTGGATTTTGTTTGTCGGTGGGGATCCGAGTGAAGTAGACCATCTTGTTGCATTGGTAATTAAGGCTGAATGTCAGCAGCGTCCTTACTTTGTTAAATCTTGCAGTTTTCATCTATTCTCGGACTGAAAAGTTTCAATTTATGAACACATTAAGAAGTGGCTAGGGTATGTAACCCTACCAGAAAGATCCATTTAAAATACTTTAATGTACTAGAATAAGCAAATCTAAAAAAAAATACACTGTGCGTCTCGGCTAAAACGCCGCAACATTCACGCGCTCAAGTCTGAGCAACTACGTCGGGGCGATGACCCAGTTTGCAGCAGCAGCAGCAGCACAACCCCCTCGCGCGCGAAGACTCTCTCCCGAGTCCCGGCGTGGCACGAGTTCATTAATCGCGAGAGCCTCGGGCACATGCGCTATTCAGGCAAATGAGCTCGCGCGCGACGTTTTATTTATTGTCTGAGCGTCTCGCGTGAGTGGAAAAATTCCGCTCGTGGATTCCATTGATTTTTTTGTTTCTATTAATTGAATAGGCGATGCGATGCCTGTGTGGTTGTCGGTTTAATTTGCGCGATATCCCTTGGACTGGAACGTTTTCAAAAGCTACAATAGTTCGACTGGCTCGAGGCTCTGTTTCTCGTTATTGTAGAGGTTTGGCGAATTTTCGATTTAACAGTGGCTGAGCAGCGTTTGACGCATCATTATGTGCAGCTAGTTTTGTGAGTTCAAAGCAGGAGTGATAATACACGGTCACGCGTAGAGCTTTGTAACGTGGAAACTTGCCTTTGTATAGAATAACTCGGTAAAAGTAAGTATCTCAAACTATTCATAATCTCCACAAGCAAGCCACAGCTTCATTACAAGCTCCGATTCCAAAGCATAATAAACGACTAGAGTACAGTACACCTCGCCACACACACGGAATTTGCGTGTGCAGTTGTGCACACGGCAAAAGGTCAGCCAAGAATTTCAAGGGAGCCTGCACCACTGCCATATACGCTTCTCTCACTACTCGACTTTTCAAGTAGAATGCCAGGAGCGCGCGTTATCACGACTGGCTAGCTTTACAGCCGCGGAGAAAGGATCCGCTGGACCGCGTGGAAAGCCGATTTTACGGCTGGTCGACCGGAAGCTCTTTCTTTCGTCTCTGTCGAAGACGACATTCTTCGACTGCGGCTCGTCTCTTTTTGTTTGTTTGTTTGTTTGTTTTTTTCTGGACGTAGCAGTAAAAATTGTTGCGAATGTGCGCAGTGTCCTCTGGGAGTACAAGGAGATGGTTTAATCACACGCGTGCATGGACAAAAGTGGCGTTACGCGGTTAGTGGTCAATTACGCGGCCGAACTAGTGTGATTTCGCCGGCAGTTTGTAACTGACGAAGTAGTTTGATCAAAGCCGAGATTACATTACGTCTTGGGATATCACTGGACGTAAACTTTGAATACAGATCATCCCACACTAGAGTGCAACCCACGCAGTAATCTATACACTTATAGAATTAAAGAAAAGCAAATGCGAAGTTAGTGCTCAATGGAGATGTGACACAGAGGATATTGGAATGTTCCGGAAATTAGATATTCCTGATCCTATATCGAATAAACGTCGCATGGGATTCGGCAATATCCCCCTTTATAGCTCGGATAAAACGGTTGACACAAATTGGGCTAAATCCGCTGCAGGGCGGCGGATGTTAAGTCGCAGTGTTAATTGCGTTTGCCGACGCTTTCGTTAAAATTTCACTGGATGATAAGTGGACAAGAGGAAGTCGCGCGCGTTAATTATCCCTGATATACACCTATATGCAGACTCCAGAATTCTCCTAACTTGAAGTAAAAAGCAGCATGATGCAAAACTCTGAGAGCATCCCTTATACGGAAGAGCGACAAGCCAAAAAAAAGACCAAACTCCCAAGAGCCAAAGTATATTTTCCAGCACAACTCTCACCTCCCCGTCGCCGCGTCGTCACCCTCGTTCCGCCTTTCCGATCACGTAGCTATCACAAGCCGAGCTCGGCTCATTGTGCGCGAATATGAGAAGTCCGATGACTGCGACGATGAACCGCAGGGACCACCCACTGCTCCAAGGTAACAGCAGCAGCAGCAGCAGCTCCTTTGTTCCTCCTCTCACTCGGTCGGGCGCGCGATGCTCGTTTTTGCGAATGGAGGTGAGCGAGTCTCTGCTGAAAAGGCTGGGCACGTGGAGGACTGAGTGTGAAAATGTGTATTGGTAAGTGGAGGAGGTGCGATTTTTATGGGCTCGGTATATCGAAGCTGGATTTGATTTAGGTCTCTTCGTCGATAATGCTTTGATTGTGATGAAACTTTCAAGTGGTCATTCGCTTTTGTGCAGTGTAATTCATGACGGAAAGTACAACGTAAAGCAACATTTCGTATAATCCATCCTTATAATTACCGCGTTTGTAGGACAAAAAGCATAATTAACATGCTACACAAATTGTTATAATAAAGGCATCAAAATATGCTAAGCGCAGAAGCTCGGCTCTTTGCAGACGTCCGAATAAGGCCATAAGCATAGCGTGTGTGCTCGCCTGCAGCTTTGTTTCTCCGGCACTTCCGTCTTTCTTTCCCTCTGCTCCCCTTAACCGGACTATCGCCATTCGAGAATCAGAGACTCGCGCGAGAGCCGAGCAGAAAAAGGAAGATAGGACTCGCTGAAACTGAGCTGACCTTATCGCCTCCCTCTTTTTTGTGTTTTTAGACCGCTGTATACCCCCGTCAGTTTCTTCCTCTCTGCTTTTGTCTTTTCCCGGCCACTCCTTCGGGTTCTCTCTGTCTTTCTCTTTCTCTCTCTTTATTGCTCCGAGCGTGTGTATTTATATACTCGCTCTCGTGCGCGCCTGAATATAGTGTACTTATAATATGCGAAAATAATGGCCGCGCGCGAGACCGTTGCGCCCGATAAGTAAATGCACCGCTTTTGAAATATATATAGTCGTTGCAGAGAGAGAGAGAGAGAGAGACAGAGTTGATAATTCCGAATAATATCCCGAAGCGGTAAATTTGGTTAAAGGACTGATTGTGATTCAGGCGAAAGCAGCTCGCAGCAAGCAGAATGGATTAAATTTGAAGCGCGAGCGTTCTCCCTTTTCCTTTGTAACCCTTGGCCATTCTCTATTTCTGGGAAAACGCGCGTTTCAATTTTCAGAGAGTTCCTAGCGCAGATAGAGAGAGAGAGCCGAGCTGTTTAAAATGAAATCTGATGAAACCCTTTGATCAAAAGGAGTAGTTGCGCGCGATATAGGCCATCGAACCTCTTGCGATGTTTCGTGAAAAGAAAAATCCAAACGTCTAATTAATATTAGCGAAGAGTAAAAGTTCGTAATCGTTGTTATATTGTTAAAAGTGACAAAAGCCAAGAACCACACTCGAGTCGAATCAGCTCTTCTTAATAGCAGCAGTTCCGTACAGAGGAGCCTGTTTTGTCGAGCGCGAAAAATGCGTCGTCGGGGCAAAAGAAGTTTGCGACAGTAACGAGACATAAGGCGAATGTCGCGGAGTCACAAGCAAGATTGGCGTCTTGAGACTAGCTGCATGTATATATAGGTACGTCGAGAGGAGACGACTCAAAAGCCGTCGATAATCTCGGGACGTGTCGTTCGACATTTCGCGCGAACGCGAAAGAGACTTTGAAAAATTTTCAACGCTTGATTCTATAGAATGGTAATTATTGTGGGCGTGAGCGAGGATTTAAAAATACTTTAAAAGTATAAAATGATACTCTCTAATGGAGTATCAATTGCTTAATACGAATAAAATGTATGAAAAAGCACAATTTTCTACTGAATAGGTACATACTGTACAAAGCAGCACGCATATAGGAGTCCACCGCATAAAAGACCTCTCGAAAAATGAAAAATAAAAAAAAAACTCGTATGCGCTTTAAAACTGCCTCATTAAGAACGTGCTCAACGAAGGAATTTCCCGAGCATCCAGGAATCTTCAATATTTTAGCTTTTCCGCAGTTTCGCGCGCGTGAGCTCGTATATGTTCCTAGTTTTTGAAATTTTTGCACAGCAGGCAGAATGAGACAAAAAGAAGCTGCTGCTGCTGCTGCTGCGTGCGCAAATGCAAAAAGAAAAAGTGGCTACTGCGTCGATATTAAAGAAGCTTGAGAAAGCGGAGCGAAAACTAATATCGGAAAATCAAAAGCGAAGAGAGATATTTTAATATCGATGCGCTTTTAGTCGTAAACAAATTCTATTACAGATAATCAATCTACTTACTGGTTGCATTATCGATACTATTGGGTTATAAGGTAATGCCAAATAAAACGTAGGAGGTATATGTATATTGTATACAGTCCCCCAATGAATACATAAAAAATGATCAACGGTGCGGCATGCATTTTTAAAGGCGCTCGTAAAATCACCATATAGACATAGACGCAACAAAAAAAAAACGCTCCGCACCGAGAGAGAGAGAGAGAGAGAGTCGAGGCGGAAAAAATACGATCCAACATGAGTGCAATAACAGAAAGAAGAAAGTAAGGATTTTTCGATTACTTTCTCTCATAATTTCATAAAGCGTCTCATGCATTATCTATACTAATACCATCGATAACAAAAAAAGTCTCCTTGCAGCAATACATCAAAAGCAGCGACTCCTCCTCTTCCGAAAAATGCCTCAAAAAAAAAAAAGTTCGCAGCAAATCTTCGTCGTGCAGTCCTCCAATAAATCGATAAGTACACTCACACACACACACACACAAAGAAAAAGAAGGCGGCAGAGATCCAAAGCTCGCGGGGCCCGAAGCAGAAGCAGAAGAAGAAGAGTCTCTCGACGAAGAAGGAGCGCGTGACCGGAGAATAAGAGAAGGACGCCAAGAGAGAAGTCGAGTTCCTCGAATGCGAGGAATCAGCGGCCCGGATCGCGCCATACCACGCCTCTCTCTCTTGCGATTGCTCTTTTTGCACGGGGCATTATACACGTAATAATGCGCGCAGCCGTGCCTCTCTTCGTTTATCATCGTCTGCCTTCGTTTTTCCCCCTCGCGCGCGCGCGCGAGAGAGAGAGCTTCATCTCTCTTATTCTCGCCGGTTTTTGTTTTGCACCGGTTCATGTCTGCCGAGGCTCATGAATTCTGTGACGTGGATACTCATTGTTAATGAACGCGTCACCGATGTTAACATCAGCATCGAGCCAATTGAATTGATGCACGTTTTTCGAAGAAACGGTTCATTTGCTTCGTTTTTTTTTCGTACGAAAAAACGATGTAATTGTTTGGAAAAAATGCGTTACACAATATGCGATACGTGTAATATCGTGTAATGACTTTTTCCATTGCTCCTGGCTAACTCAACATCATCATCGGACGTTGAATGCATAACGCGCTGTTGTATTTTTATTTTACACTGGCGGAGATTGATGCTGACTTTGAGCGGTATTTGCAGAGGTTTCGAGTTTCTTTTGTTAAAGTTTCGCGGTTGGCTTTGTTACATCAGAAATATCTTCGTTGCACGTAGTTCAATCTTTGAAAGGCCTTTCGCGAATTCCGCAAGCATTTCAAACCTTTCGAGATTGCATCTCTAAACATTGTTTCGAAGAACTGCCACACGGCATTGCAAATCAAAGTGCAATGCTTCAGGAGAGAATGTTTGTGCTGCGCGATTACTTTATTGCACATACTTTATGAAATAAAATAGCAGCCTTTTCATTTTCTGCACAAACGCACTCTATAATAATTATCTATAACAAACCAAAGCTAGCTTCATAACGAATTGAAATACACGTACGACTATACACACGTTGCGGTGGAGTATCTCCTGCATACTTGATGCGCCGAGATTGTAAGTAAAAGTCTGAGTCATGCAAAATGCGTGCATTATGTATGGAATATATTGCGCAACTCGATGTTCTATACAGCTTTTTTCTGCGGTGTATTCTATTTCCAGATCCTCACTCAGTCTTTGGTCCCCTCATCGAATATCATTCTGCTGGAAAACCATAAACTTGTAATACTTATCTTCTGTCGAGTCTTTTTCTCTAGCTGCCCCAAATCTTTCCTTTCGTCCAACTTGAATTTCTTCTTTCACTTCTTGCGCGCACTCGTTACATCTTTTTCTTCAAATGTTTTCCTTCCTCTCGCGCGCAGGAGTTTTCTGCTCGCGATTCGCACTTTTCAATCTTCACTTCAAACGGCAGATTATTCTTTCGCAGCATTTCTCTTAAATTGCGAAGGTAAATGATGTTTTAGCCTGAATTTTTATTTTAAAATCCTCGGGGAATTCTCCTTAACGAAGAGTTGAGCAGACAAAAAGAAAACCGGTAGTTATTCGTGCGATCGCTCGCACAATTTCTCACGTAATAGCCTCGCGCCGATTTTCCATCTGCTCTCTATTTCTCTTCAGCCCGCCGCTGCATTGGCCTTTTATTCGATTCTCTGCTTCCTCGGAGTAGTGCATTATATCGAGCTCTATCCCTCCGTCTGCCCGTCCGTCCGTCCGTCATTACGGTAATGATACGTTGTCGTCTCCGCCGATCGTCTGGAAGTTCTGATGCCACTTTTTTCGCGGATCCGCATCTCTATCTCTGCTGCAACTGATTTTTTTGCGCTTGCGATCGGCATAATTGCCCCTGTGATTTGGAGGTTTGAGCTCTTATTTTTCTTCCCTCCGTCTTATTCTTCGGAAAAGCAGCTCTTCCTGTATTACAACTCGGTTATATAAGGAAAAATCATCATTATCCAGAAGCTACTTCGGTTTCCCCGAACACTAGGATCCCCGTCCGTCCCTTTTTATACGTATCTGCACGAGAGGAGGTGCCCGACGAGAGATGCGATTATACGCGACTCTCGAGATTCACCTGCAGCATTTTCTCAGGATTGAGATGAACGACTACTGCGATTACCACTAGCTCTCCTGTTTCTCATTCTCTTTGTTGGCTTGTGCACTTGTTTTTGGCGTCGCTTTTCTTTTGCTGCGTCGATCAAGTGCGTAAAGACTTGTTTCTCGATACTCGATACTCTCATCTTCTTTATTATAGTCAAAGACAGCATAGTACTTACAATTGGTGTACAATCATTCTATAGAAGACCGCATATTTCGATGAAATTCTTACTTGGCTCGTGTGTGTCGTATACAGTTGAGATAACATTTGAATTCGCCAGAATCGATGCACAGATCTGGTAAGTTATTGCGACTAAAAAACGCATTCCGATTCCTCTAATTTATGTATATGCACACTGCAGAGAGCATAAATATATCCTCATTGAGTATCGCCCTCTAATTGAATAAACAGATTTATGAGTTTTATTAAAAGCTCCGCCGATGGCGCACACTTCTCCTAATAAAGATTGATGACATCTGCGCGAGTGGAGTTGCCTAACAAAGTTCTCGATATTTAAAATTCGCAGAGCCAGAAAAGGTTGAAGCACCATTAGGACTGATAACATGTATAGCTATATCTATAGAGGGAGAGGACACTCGTAAATTTTATTTTTGCGAATAAATTCTTGTAAGCTTGTGACTCGATGTTTAATGAATAATTCTTCAGATATTCATTAAAGGTATAGTTGTGAATTGCACAAAAGCAATTCTAATTTAAAAGCTAGTTTTTCGTTTACAAAGCCAAAGCCAACATATACCCAAAAGATATTCTCATCTCATTAAATTTACGAGAGCAAAGCGCGTAATTTCGCCTGATAAAAAAAGCGCACGTACCGATTCCACTTAGCGCGCCATTTGTTCCAATTTTTCGCGTGCTGACGACGACGTTGCGTGGAGCACGATTTTTTTCGAGGACGACGGCAATTTAAAGCGGAATGAAGAATGAACGAAAATTACGCGCGGAGAGGAAAAAATAGAGTTCCGCGGTGGCAGGTCGAATTTTAACGATGAAAATATTTTTCGAGGAAAACTGTCCCAGTCAAGAGGCCTTATGGGCTTTTGCGATGGTGAACGAAAAAAAATCGGCGGGCTATTCTCTTCCAAAAGCTTGATCGTTAAAATAAAGGAAAGTCGAGGTGCATACAAATGGTCATTGGATGAAGCAAACGAAGCATCCTAATTCGATTAATCGAGTGTCCATCCGCGAGACGCGGAAAAAGTGCGATAATGAAAACGAACGAAAAGCGCGATGAGAACGAAAGGCAAAAGAACTGCTTGTCAAAGGAGGGTTTGGAAAAAAAGGGCAAAGAAGGCGCGGCGGCGGCGCCATAACGAGGACGGCAAAGGAGAGCCGGAGCAAAAAAGGGTGAATTTCTGGGGGGGAAGAAGGACAAATTGCGAGAAGTCAGAGCACAGCAGAATGAGCTGTTTGCCAGAGATTCCTTTATCTTCCGGTCGAGAGCGGATGCGTCGCGCGAGTTTTATTGGCAATTACGGAAAATCGCTTAAGCATAATTAACTGCGATCGTTGAACGATGGTTGGAAAGCTTGTTTTATTTTCTCTCTCTGATGAACTACTTATGGTCGAATCATTAAGACAGAAAGGATGTGTGTCGATATTCACGGTTATCAGCAACAAATAGTGCCTTTGTCAAACCTACGATCTCTCGCATGCAGTTGGTTTATATCCCCGCTCTTCATAATATATAATCGATGAAAATCATAAATTAAGCAACGAATGAACTCACCGTGATACACGATACTGCGAGACTCTTCCATGATTTGGCAGAGTAATGTTGCTTCCAGACTTCCTCCAGGTGACGGAGTTTCGAGCGTCTGGTACGTAGGTTTGGCCGATATAGGCCTCGCGGAAGAGCCGGGCTGTACCACCCAGAGGCACCAGCTGCGACGACGGCCTGTACGTGGGCAGTGGTCGTCCCTTGTAGCCGTTCGTTTCCTCGCCTGAAACAACCAGAGAGAGAGCATATAGAGTTTGCGAGTTAGTCTTGCGAGTTTGGATTTATTATATACTTATACTAGCTTTTTACAGAGTGTGTATCAGACGATGCATTTGGAAAATCGAAAGTTCGAAATTGGATTCGATATTTTTAAAATGCGTCATTCCTTACGTATTCCAAGCCAACCAGCACACTCAACTTCTCCGCAAACAAAAGAATCCCTGCTCAGAGGTATCTTATTAAAAGTAGCGAAGAGAGAGACCTGAGAGGGGGGGGGCAGAAGAAAATTCCGATCACGCAGAGCAGCCACGGTTAGTTAGAAAATGCAAAATTTAACCTTATTAAAAGTTCTGCCGGCGACAGGCCAATCAATTCCGGCGCACCCTATGAATTCTTGCAGCGACGAGGACGACGACGACAGCCGCGCGTCATTACATTGGCAATCGTTCAGCTCCCGAGTGTCGCGGACAGCTGCTGTTGGCGATGTTCGACTAATCGACTCGAGTCTACTGGGATATTATTTTTTCCCTATACCTCGATTGAGTCTATTCCGAAGATTCAGAATATATATTCAGAAAAACAATTTTGCTACAGAGAATGATGACAGAGTAAACAGTACCAAATGAAAAGCGCATCAGTGATATCCCGCCAATTAAATTTAAACAGAGGACTGACCCTTTTTATAATGGAAACCGCAGTTCTCGTTAACTCGGTGCTGCAATTATAACGTTGCGGTGCGGCGACGTTTTGTTTTTTCTGCGCGAGAGCGAGAGGGGGGAGGAGAGATGCTAATACATTTTTACGTCTTAATGCGTTTTGCGGTGTCGTCGAGAAGAAGAGTAGAGAGGCTCGTTCTCATTAAAAATGCAACCCACGCTCTCGGTCGAGCGTCGCGTTGACAAACGCGCGAGAGTGGGATGACAGTCGTACGCTAAATCTCGACGTGAAATTGTGATATTTAGGTTGACGCAGTTTATTATTAATTTTCTTTCTGAGAAAGTTTTGCGCCTTTCGAAACTTATGAAATCATTTCAAATTGTGGGCTATTAGCTGGTAGAATTCTCTGAACACGCGGTCCAAACTAAACTAATTCAAGGGAGTCATTACTATACTAAGAGAAAAGAATTCTTGGCACAAAGTTGGCGTCTCAACAGTTAAGAATTATATGTATTTGGAATGTGTCATTGAGTTGTGAGGCACGTAAAATTTTTCACAAAACACGCCTAAAACTTCCGGAATCCCACTCTTGAACGTGAATATTAAGCTTAAAGTTATGAATAAAATTATTCTCATATAGAGATTATAATTAGTATCTATTTATTCGTCAAATTCGTCTTCTATTAGCCCTGATTGTTTAAATATGATAATTTTACGATTTTTAAACTCTATAGCTGCATTCAACTTATTTATTATTGTTAACAA